>PVIC010006612.1:0-53632 GCA_004025085.1 Thryonomys swinderianus
AAACCTTTGAAGGAAGTGAGAATATAATAGGACAACAGAAAGAGCCAGCAACTAACAGGTGGACAGGGGAAGCTTTGTACAGACAGAAAGTGGTGTCATTGATTTCACATTTAGACCCGTTTGTTATAGATGCCGACTTTAACTGATACTGCTTATTAAAAGTTTCTGGCTTGAGTTATAATGTTAATTATCTGTTTGTATATTGTCTTCTAAGGTCAATCTAATCCTGTGGAAAACTGGATTAACAATGAAGCCCACGGGGGTTTGTATGGCATCTATATGAACCAAGACGGTCTTCCTGGATGTTCCCTCATACAGGGATTTACTATCTGGACGTGCTGGGATTATGGAATTTATTTTCAGGTGAATGGAGTTAAAGGTGATGCTTGTTTTCTTTCGTTATTTTCTTCCGTGCCATTCACTCTTCTACTTTTGTCACAGACCACAGACCGTGTGCACATCCATAATGTGACCTTAGTGGACAATGGGATGGCCATTTTCTCCATGATTTACATGCCAACTGCTGTATCTCATCAAATTTCCAGTAAAACAGTGAAGGTGGAGGTAAGAAAGGAATCAGGGCAAAGAGCAGCTCTGAGAAGGGGGAATGATTGAAAGACAAATGCAAGTAATCTCTTGTCTTCTGTCTCTGTCTAGATCACATCTCTTACCTTTGCGTCCATGTTCCATGCTAGCAGCTCCTCGTCCTCCCCTCCCCTTCACTTCCCTCGTCTCTTCTTGCTCATCACTTACTCTCCTTGCAACAGTGTGTTTAATTTTTACTCTTTCTTTGACAACTTCCTTGAAATAGCGCAGGAGATAAGGACATTCCCTCCACTTTTTGTTCTTACTGTTCCCAGGATATATTTCTACCACAGGAACCTAACATGTCAATTTAAAAAAAAAAACATTTGCACATCTGTCTTCTCCCCTAACTCTGAAGGTCCATCTGGTAAGCTCAGCAGCCATACATTTTCATCTTTGTTTAATAAATGATCCACTTTCCAACTGTACAGCTTGTCTTTTGCTACAGTAGAATTTAGTGTTGTCCATCTTATGTGTTTTAGGAAGAGTTGTTAACGCTGTATTGCTTGACGTTTTTAAACAGAGCACGTTAATTGTGGGAAGCAGCCCTGAATTTAACTGCTCTGATGTCCTAAGCAATGATGACCCCAACATTGAACTCACAGGTGCACATCGCAGTGCCAGACCTCCAGCAGGTGATAATTTACATATTTATCGTTGACATTTACATGGGTGCATATTCAATTTCTGTTAACTTTCTTCCCCCTCCTCCACCTTGCACTGTTCCTTCTCATCCTTTTTCTTCTATTGGTAAAAGGTGGAAGAAGTGGGATTTGCTGGCCTACCTTTGCTTCGGCTCACAATATGGCACCCCGGAAGCCCCACGCCGGAATCATGAGTTACAATGCTATCAGTGGCCGTCTGGATGTCTCAGGCAAGTTTAAACATTGTCTTTCACAAACCTGCTCAATTAAGTCTTCCGAAGACTATGTAAAGTATGATATAACTAGCGTCTCACTGTTAGGAAGAAATCCTTAAACTATATATGATTATGCTTTAACAATCAGATATAAACAAGAAAATCATATACAACAAGAAAAGAGAGCAGATTATCAGAGTCCACGTCTAGACTGGTTCTCTAGCAAAAGTTTTATATAGTGAAAAATAACATTTAATTTTTCTTTCAGAACAGCATAAAAAACTCACCAGTATAGTGATTTATATTAATTAATTTTATATTTTATAAAATTATAAAAAGCCGGGTGTGGTGGCTCATGCCTATAGTCCCAGCACTTGGGAAGCAGAGGCAGGATGGCTGAGTTTGAGGCTTGCCTGGGCTACATAGTGAGCTCAGGGCCAGCTTGAACTACAAAGAGAGACCCTGTCTCAAAAAAGAAAAGAAAATAATTATTAAAAGTATACTTTCACATAAGTAGGATTATATATTACTGTTCCCTTTTATGATTGAAGAAACTTAAGCTCACAGAGTGTATCCTGTGAAATCCTATTTTTTCCAGAGAAAATAATTACTTTTCTTTAATGCTTTAGGTTCAACATTTGTTGGATTTAAGAATGTTTGTTCAGGAGAAATCAATGTGATATTCATGACTAACCCTTTAAATGAAGACTTACAGCATCCAATCTATGTGAAGAATCTACAACTTGTCGACACTACTGAACAATCTAAAATATATATACATAGGCCTGACATAAGGTAAAAACCCAGTTTTGCCTTTCCTATGTTTGTAGTTCTCCATTCTCATTTTTCTGTTATAGGTCTAAAAATATTACTATATTAAAATAACTTATTTCTGGGCTGGAGATTTAGCTCAGTGGTTCCAGCACCTGCCTAACAAGTGCAAAGTCCTGAGTTCGATCCCTGGTAACCACATACAACAATGCTGGGCGTAGTGACTCACACCCACCAGCAATCAGTACCACATACCACAAATGCCGGGTTTGGTGGCTCACGCCTGTGATCCCAGCATTCAAGAGGCAGAAGCAGGAGGATTGCTGAGTTCGAGGCTTGTTTGGGCTACATAGTGAGCTCAGGGCCAGCCTGAAGTACAAAGTGAGACCTTATCTCAAAAAATAAATAAATAAATAAATAACTTATTTCTATAAAATTTTAATGAGTATTATAAAATTAAGACTTTTAATAAGTTTTCCCAGCTGACTCCCAAAAACTAGGCTTTAATATGTGTACTTTTATTGTTTTCTCATATACCATCGATAACACCATAAACATAAAAGATATAAATATCTGAAGTATTTTCCACATCAATACCTCTCTATTAAAAGTCATTAAATGATGAGACATCTTTATTACTTCTTTTTTCTTTTTTTATTACTTTTTGCTTTTTAAATATTTTATCATTAGCACTCCAAAATGTGGCTAGAAATTAAATATCAACTCTTCTAGTCCCTGTGATTATAAATACACAGAAACTTTGAACAGTAATTCTGGTAATCACAAAAAATCAATTTTCAAGATATTTTACTTAGATTGGAAGTCAGAAAAGAATGTAGTCAATAAGCACTTTTTGTAAGCTACATAAAAGCATTTAGATACAAGACAGTGTTGGAGGAAGCAAAGTTCTATCAGAGATCTTTGATCATTTTCAATTTAGAAATGAAGAGAAGGAATAATGTTTTGTAATTAAATAGGCATCTCTCCAGAGAAATGTAATGCTTCATAGATAGTTCAGCTTTTTTGTTTTTGTTTTTTTTTTTGCTTTTTGGAGACAGGGTCTTGCTTTGTAGTTCAGGTTGGCCCTGAGCTCACTATGGTGCCCAGGCAAGCCCCCGCGAACTCAGCAATCCTCCAGTCTCTGCCTCCCGAGTGCTGGGATTACAGGCGTGAGCCACCACGCCCAGCATTATATGTGGTAACCGGGGATCGAACTCAGGTCCTTATGCTTGCGAGGCAGGCACCGGAACCACTGAGCTAACCCTCCGGCCCGATAGTTCAGCTTTATCTGATTTTATGGTGCTGACTGCCCAGAGCTTGCTCATTTAATTATCGTTTGATTGGAGGGTTCTTTGGTTCAACAGAGACCTTCCTCACTGAACAGTTATAACCTCCAGTTGCTTATCATTGAGTTTTTCAGATTTCATGCCAAATTGTCATTTGAAGAAAATACTGCCCTTTTCAAGCATACTGTCTTTGAGTTCTGTGCTTCTAGTGATGCTGCTGATATTCTCCCAGACCTTCTTTACTAGGCAGACCCTAAATACTCTACATGTTGGCCCACAACAGTTTTTCCCTTTTACAGAATTCTCCACTTATCAAATCCCTCTTGTAACCACTGTCCTTGTGTTCCAGAGAGAGTCACTGTCAGATGCAGTGTGCAAGGCTGGTCTCTGTCTCAAGGCAGCAACGGACAAAATGAATTTATGCTGCAGAAGTTTCCATAGGATCCGAACAAAGCTGGTCTAAAGACTGTAGTCTTGTTTTCTTTCCTTTGCTCTGTGTGGCTTCTCTCTCCATTTAGAGAAGAGTGTTTCCATGACTCACTTACACAGAAGTCTACTTCTCTGGCTGTCTTTCTTGGGAAGCTGAATCAAGACTGCCCCTCGTATTGCTGTCATCATGAGGGAAGGCTGCTGGGCACTCCTCACAAACCTGTTTGCAAAATTACCTTGAACGTACTTAAGCACAAAGGATACACGAAACTGAGCTTTTAGTAAATATTCATATTATTTTATAGTAAACAATATTTAGGAACCTTAAAGATGAGAGGGGAGGGACAGTAATAAAGAGTTCGTGTTAAACAAAGGGATTTTGTTTATCCTGTGCAGCAGAGAACCCCTCACCAGCTGTGTAGGGAAGTGTTAGTATGCTGTGAAAGTGCACAAACATGAATCTATCATTCCAGAATAGCAAAAAGCAATTTGATATCCCACAGGTACAACATGTCATTTTGAAATGTTAATAAATTCATGATAACAGACCAAATCATCCCGATGGAAAAACAAGAGTTCATTAGAGCGCTATTTGCATATGCTACTTGGTCCCACTTTAAATCTTTTCTGAAATAAGATCTGATTCATTCTTCTGCTACCCACTCAAATACTTACATAGTATCTTCATATTGCTCTTTTTGAACAATGAACTAAATCATTCATTTTGCCTTTTCCCCCCAGTAAAGTGAACCCATCTGATTGTGTAGACATGGTTTGTGATGCCAAAAGAAAATCTTTCCTTAAAGACATGGATGGCTCCTTTCTGGGAAATTCTGGTTCAGTGATACCTCAAGCAGAATATGAATGGAATGGAAACAGCCAACTAGGGATTGGAGATTACAGAATTCCCAAAGTGATGCTCACATTCTTGAATGGGAGTAGAATTCCTGTCACCGAGAAAGCACCCTATAAAGGTTTGTTGGACCTTATGCGAAGACCTCAAGTCCATGAAATAAAATACCTTTTATCTTTAATGATTGTGGTATTCCACTAACAATGTAAATATTCTACTTGTGAAACTTACAGAAGGAAAAGATAGTGCGTGACTATTTTGTGAAGACTCTTTTTCATTGCTAAAATGTATATACATGTATTTCTAGGAATTATTAGAGATGCAACTTGTAAGTACGTTCCAGAGTGGCAGAGCTATCAGTGCTTTGGGATGGACTATGCGATGATGGTTATTGAAAGCTTGGATTCTGACACAGAAACACGAAGACTTTCACCAGTGGCAATACTGAGCAGTGGCTATGTTGATCTCATTAATGGTGGGTGTGTGATATAAGGGAACCAGAGTTACTTAGAGCATTTTGTCAAATACATGGAAGCTTCTTATTATCACATAAAACTAGCCAACACCAGGACTCCTTATTATTCCATTTATAAGACAAATTCTATGTGCAGGGCTAAGACAAGACTCCATGGCATCTAGCAAAATCAAGACAGTTATTTCATACTCACGATTTCAAGAAGGAGAAAATTGGGTTTAACTATCTTCAGAAGTATGAATTTCCTTACATAAACTTAAAAACTATTATTGTATTATTTAGAATGCTTGAGAAGGGATTTTTTAGCATTTTTCATTCTCATGAACCTTTGGAAGACATAAACTCTCTCTCTCTTTCTTTTCTGTGTCTCTCTGTTTCTGTCTCTTTCTTTCTGTGTCTCTTTCTGCCTATCTGTTAGTCTCTCTCTCTCATACCTGATTCTTGTGATTTTCAAAACCAGACTGTGAAGGTCCAGAGTCTAGTCTTCTTTCATTATGATCTGAGATCCCTTAGTATAGAGGAAAGACAGTGTTCTCCACGAGAATGCAGAGCAACAGAAAACCAAAACTTTTGGAATGGATAAAATAAACCTTTAAAAGGTACTGAGAACATAGTATGAGGATTTATTGTGTATTCCTGACATGACACTGGGGCTCAAAGATAAGTCTGTTAGCGGAGATACATTGAAGGGCATATAGCCTGAACCAGACAGATTTCAGACCTTCACAGTATAATAATATATCAGACTATTCTAGGGTATAACACAGTAGTTAGCAGCCCACAGAAATACACATGTAAAAACTTGTTAAAGAGAATAGGATTAAGTAAATCTAGGATATCCTGAATTTCCATGATTTTAAGCCTCTGTATTTCTGTCACTCAAGCATTCAATCCATTGGTTTCTGCCGCTTGCCTTCAGCTCAGAGTTGAATGTTTCCTTTCAAGTTTGACAAAGCAAAGATTACAAAGTGGCCTATGAATAATGGAGGATTTTCAAATTTCTCCCTTTTACACAGCAGAGAAAGATCTCACCGTGTTTAGTTTTTTTTTTTTTTTTTTTTTTTGAGACAGGGTCTTGCTTTGTAGTTCGGGCTGGCCCTGAGCTCACTATGTAGCCCCGGCAAGCCTCAAACTCAGCAATCCTCCTGTCTCTGCCTCCTGAGTGCTGGGTTAACAGGCGTGAGCCACCACTCCTGGCTCACTGTGTTTAGTTTTACTTTCCTCTGACAGGCAATACAATTTTTTTTTAACTTACTAGAGTGACATGACATTTCTCTTTCAAATGAATATAAATTTTTAACAGTGAGTATAGAAGTCAATGAGTAAATGACAGACATATAGAAAACTCACAGAGGTGTTCCAGAAATCACTGATAACCCTTTCTATGTGTTATTTGCTCCATATCAGGAGAAAAAGTTCTCCAAGATAATAGTTATTGAATATCACCTAGGTATTCTTTCAGTGATATTTGATTTATTTTTAAAATATGACTTTTTGTCACACTAAATCTTTCATTATATATACAAATATTATTTGCTTTTGAAAGTATGCCTTTTCACTGTTTTTACAGTTGTTTATGTTTATTTTTGAAAGCCACAAAGAAGGAATATTAACAGTAGGATTTATATTTTGCATGCTAAGGCCAAGGTTATATTCTGTTTGGGCTGTAGAAGTTTACATTGGCTTAAAATTGAGTGGGAATTTTGTTATCAATATTGATAATGCTTTCAACTAAGCCATGAGATGCAGCAAACATAATGCATAAATAACATCAAAAAACATCATTCTATATTTCACTGTTTATCCTTAAATAAATGAGAATTTGCTATGAAAGTCCTGTTACACCTGTTCTGAAAATGCCTACATTTACTGCCTCTTAGTTTCTTAGAGTGTTTAATGGAATTTTATTTTTCACATGGCTTCAGTTCATTGATTTTGTTGACTCTCTAATAGTACCTTAGTCACAATTAACAAAAATTTATTAAGTTAAAATTCAAATCGAGGATCCTTAAAGACTTGGTCAAAACAAAGACCTTGGTTGTATTTACAATTCAGTGAACAAATGAGTGAGTGAAACAACAAATTAATAATCTAGGCAAACAAATGTTCATGCTTTCTAGTTACTGAGATCACTTTCTAAAAAATGAACTATGTTAGAATGCATTTCCTAGTAAAGAGCCTGAGAAAGATGGTTCTCCACCCAAACTCACATTTGATAAGAGGGGTGAAAGATGAAGCACTTTCTTCTTCACTATATGTGGCTTGAATTTGATTGTTAAATTAAAATACCTGCAAATCTCCTATTCCCTCTGCGACCTTCCTGTATGCATTTATTTATTCTTCTAGCCACGGGCAGTGGAAGAGTCATGTTAACAAGACCAAGCTGCTTCCCTGCCGTCCTTTTTAGCCAAGGTGAGGGGAAGTAGGACAGTTAATGGGTAGAAATGCTACATTTGCATTTGAACTCAACCTCTGCAATTTCTTTCAAACACAGTTAATCTTCATATTTTGTGCTAATAATATTCAAAGTAAAAGAACGTGATCTTCCATTTTGCATGGATTTAGGCCCACAGGATCATGGCTGGTGTGCAGGATACACGTGCCAGAGAAGACTGTCCCTGTTTCATAGCATAGTGGCTCTGAACAGATCCTATGAGGTTTACTTCACTGGTACCAGTCCTCAGAATCTTCGGCTGATGTTGCTTAACGTTGACCATGACATGGTAAGGCAAAATAAAATCTCTTAAGAGTTATGGTAGTCCATTTATGTGCATATATTTCTATCTGCTCAGGATTATATCTTGTTCTCTGGTCTAACATTGTCAGCCCCACTCATTTTTGAAGGTCTCACTAAGATATTAATAAAAATACTATTGGACTGGACATTCCCCTTAACCAAAAAGCACATACAGGTACCAAACATCCCTCCTTGCACTTAATTCTGGTGCTCCACATATGAGGCCTGACAATGACACCTACAGTTTATGTGATTAGCAAACATACCTGAATTTTTACATAAAAATAGTGTATTCTTCCATGGAACTATTATTATGTACCTATGTCAGAAAAGATACCTATGGAATGAAGTTAAGAGATTGCCACATATTATCTTAAATTTTTTTTTTTGAGACAGGGTCTCACTTTGTAGTTCAGGTTGGCCCTGAACTCACTATGTAGCTCAGGCAAGCCTTGAACTCAGCAATTCTCCTGCCTCTGCCTCCTGAGTGCCTGGATGACAGGCTTTTTCTTGAGCTAGCAAGCGGGGCATTTATGGTATGTGGTACTGATTGCAGGTGGGCGTGAGTCACCACGCCCGATATTGTACGTGGTTACCGGGATCGAACCAGAGACCTTGGGCTTGCTAGGCAGGCGCTGGAACCACTGAGCTAAATCTCTGGCCCCGATCTTATATATTTTTGACCATATCAAGTCTTTGCTATAAACTGAATTTATTTGGGATCATTAAATTTATGTACAATGTCCTATAATTTATATTTTATTTTCTATGTGTATAGAACTTCGAAGTCCAACAACTTGAATTTGTCCCCTCCTGGTTTAGGAATATGAAGGCAGAAACTTGAAAAGTTAAACCAGGAGGGGACAAATTCAAGTTGCTCAAAATAGAACCGGGGAACTACTCCTGACCCCTTTCATTCTTCATCCAGCCTGTGAATTCTACTGCGTTTCCCTTCAAAATATCTTGAATCTGATCACTTTTCACCTTTTTCACTGTTTCCATCTTATGGAGCCAACCCATCTCTTTCCTAGATCAAATTAGTTGCCTCCCAATTCTTCCTCCTCCTCTTTTTTTGTTTTTTGCTTTCTATGTTTTTTTTCACCCCAGTAGCTGGATAACTGCAACACATTAATTCTCTCCTCTGCTCATATACCAGAACAGGTCTCTCCCCTGCCCCACAGCCTGCAGCGATTTCCCTACTGTTATGTGTACTAAGGTCAGAGTCTTCAAAGGCAGCCAGGGTGGCGCAGTCCTATAACCCCAGCACTCTGGAGAGGCCAAGGCAGAAGGATCACAAGTTTGAAGCCACTCTAGGAGATTTAGCAACTTAGCAAGAGCTTGTCTCAAAATTAAACAAAACAAAACATTAGAATAAAAATGGGCTGTGGATGTGGCTCAGGCCAAAGGTTTTCTGCTTCTTCATTCCTCCAGCCATACTGGCTTCCTTGTTGTTCCTCGGTCCACCAGACATGTCACGACGTTGTTTTAGACACTGCATCTGTCTGGAACATTCTAATCTAGGTAATTAAATGCCCCGGTTCCTCAGTAGGCTGGCCCTGGTCATCCCCACCACGTGGCTCTTCCAGTTTCTCACACCTTGATTTACTTTTTCTTTTTTCCATAGCACTTAATCACATTCTAACATGCTTCAGACTTTACTGTTTATTACTTAGCATCTCTCCCCTCCCTCTAGGATGTAAGACTAAAATACGCAATGGCATTTGCCAACATCTACAGCAGTGCTGTACTGAGACAGGAATTGGACTTTGATTTTTAAAAAATTGGAGGAGACTATTTTAGTTTAAAAAATAAGTATGCTGCCTAGAAAGTAATACAGCTATTAGTATTCTGAGCCTCTGAAGACAATTTCAAAATAAGATTCTGAGTGATGTGGTTTATTTGGCTACTTGCTAATCCCTCTGTATCCAGGCAAAAACCAGCCTCCATACTTTATGATCATGTCTCATAGTATGACATATAGAGAATATAAAATTAAAAAATGAATAAAATTGGATCTCAGACTACAGTTATTCTAATTTTTATTACCCCTATCACCAAATTTTTCTCAGCCTTAAGTTTTTTTTTTTTTTTTTTTTTTTTTTTTTTGTGAAACCACCTATTTTTGTGTGGCTGCACAGCACAGAACTCTCTCCTGTTTATCTGAAACAGAAAGCCTACATTGTACTTTAGTGCCTCCTAAAGGAACTATTTCCTTAATTTAGAGGTCCTCCTCTAATAACTTCCTTCTTATATTACTCTCTTCTTCAGGGGAACCATCCATGAAGGGTGGAGTTGCAGTGTCTGCATTAAGGGCTGTCAGCCCATTTTAAATTGTAGTTCAATGTTTGTCTCAAATCCACAAAACTTGGTTTTAATATTTTTACAGATGTTGTATATAGTTGAAGTATTTTTTAAGTCCTAAATTCTGAACATTCTGCTTTATTGTTCTCTTAAAACAGAATTTTTTTTTTATTTTAACAGGCCGTAGTAGTTGGAATTTTTTATTCCACACTTCAGCGTTTGGATGTCTATGTGAACCGTTCATTGGTGTGCCCCAAAAACACAGTCTGGAACACTCAACAGAAACATTGCGAACTTAGTAGACATCTGTATCCAGATACTTCCTCAAAAAAATACAGTGGGCATGGTACTTATAATTCAGTTTCTCACAAATTTTTTTGCAATATTTTATTAACACTTTAAATTCTTCTACAATTTATGAACACACAAGAAAATAAATTTTTAGCCCTTTCCACCGAACACTGGGATGTGTTCATGTGTGATGTCTTGGAAGATCACTTGTGGAACTCTTCTCTATCTGGAAAGACAGTTCCACGCTTGTCTGTCATGGGCATGCTTTGCTTTCTAAGAAGTTTTAAACTCCACAGCCATAGAATTTAATTATTCCTGTGTCCAAAAGAGATTTTTCTCAGAATTTCTACTTTGTCTATCCTTTACTATTACTTCATGGGTGTCATAGCCTAAAATATGTGGTAGTTGCCACATGTATTACCAAGAAAGCCAATATAAAATAGGCTGAATACTATAAAGTAAATATGATAAAAATAATCTTGATTTAAGTGAAATATATGGAAAAGCTTATCTGCTTAGTAGGATTTATCTCTGCTCATTGAAGTCTTTTTGTTGAATGGGATTCTAATGAGACTGGGCCTGGGCGTGCTGTTCCATGCACGCTGCCTATTGCAGGCAGACCTCCGTAATCGTGGCCAACCATTGCATCAGTGTATACAGAGGATCATAACAAAAGCTAGTCTTGAGAACACATGTGGGTGACCTTTACTCTTATAAAGCATGTCTTATTTTTACCAGTAGTATGATTAGTCAGTGTTGCTAGAGACATTACTACATCTCTGGCACTGTTTTAAGTGCTTGGCTACTGTGTCGTAGTTGTCCTAATAGGCACAGATAAAACTGAGGTGCAGGTGCAGTAGTTGGCTAAGGTCTATGTTTTAGTCTTCTCAGGCTGCCGTCACAAAATACCAGTCTTTATCCATGGAAATGTATTTCTCACAGATCTAGACAGAGCCTGAAATCTCAGGCCCAGTGTGGTCAGGCTTTGATGAGGGCTCTCTCGTTGGTCAAGGCCACTTTCTTGCTGTATTCGCAGATAATAGCAAAGTCAGTGTCTGTTTTCCAGGGTAAAATTCCATTATGATGTTTTCACCCTCACAAGGGCCTCCATTTCTATACATCGTCATAATGGTAATTAGGAGATCAGCATATGAATTTGGAGGGAACACAATTCAGTCCATAACAATCTGAGAGTTGTTACAGGAAGAGCATGGACCTGACAACAGCCTAGCTCTGGGACTCACACACACACAACCATGATGCTATATTGAATCTATTAAGCTAAGAGGGTTGGGTTTATCACTTTTTACACATGGTTGCATATACTTACAGCTTAATTTTCATAAATTTTAAATTCAACACATACAGTATTGAGTACTCTCATGCAAAATTAAGAGTACAGCCTAACTCAATAGGCAAATTTAATATGGAAAATTGTTAATACAGTGCTGAAGGGCTGAAACACAATGCCATCACCTCCCATTTATAGATAAATGTGTGTATGTGTTATTTCTATTATTATTGTTCTTTTAATTAAACATTTAATTAAAAGATTAATTAATTAATTAAACATTTAATTAAGCATTGCATTCTCCTATTTCTGAGCTAGGAATTGAACTCAGGGCCTCAAGTATACTAAGTAAACATCTGATCCATGGGTGCCCAGCACAGTAGCAATGCTTTTAAGTGAAACTTTTGCTTTGGCACTTGGAATGCAAAATAGTAATGTTGTATTGTGGATCTCTCTATATTTCTGAGTTTGACTAAGTACTCTGTAACATACATCTCAGCTTCCTTCATGGTCATGATAACATGAAAGTTTCTTGAGAATGAATGGGAATATACTTTAATAGTAGCTGGGGGCCATACTCAATTTATAATACATAGCATATTTGTCAGATTCACAAAATGTTTAAACCAAATTATTCTGGAGTTTATATTAGTACATATTAAGGATATCTATAGTTATAATGAAACAGCTTCTTAGTGCTGTTATCTGCTACGTTCATAATAAATTTCTTCTTTATCCTAAAATATCAAATTCCTTTACTTAATAAACTTCACTGTGAAGTGTGGCAAGGTGCTACATGTCTCATTTCACTACTGCTATAAATTCAGCCTTGGGCTGAATGTGTTGATATTATCTCAACCATTGTTAGCATGCTTCTATAAATCATAGCATACACACACACACACACACACATATTCAAATAATTTTAATCCACTTTACAAAATTCAGTTTCTTCTGTGGGAATTGAATTAACTATAGATTTTTTTCAGATTTAAGATTCCTCTGAGAGCTTTATTACATACTTCATTTTATTACATATCTTGGACCTTGGTGAAAATATAAACACTGAATTTTAACTGCATAAATTAGATTCCTATTAAAGTTAAATTTATATTTTTAAATTACAAATGGTTCAGTGGAGGCTTCAAAGTTCTGAAGATGTAAATAGTGTTTTTAAGTATAATATAAATTTCTGGGATTATAATAAGGTTTGTTTTCATTTATACTGTCTATAGCTTGTTTTTTAAAAATAAATTTAATAGGCAATGATTATGAATAGACTGATTTTGACTTTAATATTGCATGTCACTTCTAGAAGAGTTTTTGTAGTAGGTATACTTTCTTGTGAAGTAATAGTGTTGAACTTGTTCTGAATATTCTAAATTGAAACAAATATTAGTTGTGGTACTGTAAATACATTTAATGATGCTATTTTTTTCTCTTCCTAGAGCAACTCCTTCCTAAACTAAACTCCACTGTTCTTGGTGAAAACTATTTTGATAGAACCTACCAGATGCTTTACATTTTAGTCAAAGGAACTACACCTGTTGAAATCCATACTGCCATGGTCATATTTGTTTCTTTCCAATTACCTGCTGTAACAGAAGATGACTTTTATAGCTCACGTGATCTGGTTAGAAATCTCGCCTTGTTCCTAAACATACCAAGTGACAAAATCCGAGTCAGTAAAAGAATACGAGGAAAGAATCTGAGGAGGAAAAGATCTACAGGACACACAATTGAATTAGAGATTGGAGATCCTCCCGTTCCGTTCTTAAGCAATGACACCACAGGTATGAATAGTAATCTCTGAGATATGGGAATGTACTTATGAAGTCCACATGTAAATAATTTTAAACACTCTTATTAGTTTTGCAGTACATAATACTTGCATTCATATTTGGAGGTCGGTACATATATTTAAAATTTTTTATTTCCATTCCCCTCCCCTCACTCCCTTTGTTTTTGGAACCCTTTCCATTTACAAAACATCTATCTCCCTATTTCTTATTATCTACCTCTTATTTTGTTTTTTTAAAGGTTATTTATACTTTGGATTTCTCATTTAAGAGAAGTTAGGAGATACTTAAGTTTGTGTGTCTGATGTTCTGATTCATAGCACTTAATATTACAGTCTCAAGGTATATTCATTTTCCTACAAGTGATTCAAATGTATCCTCCTTAGTGGCAAAGTAGTGTCTATTGTGTACAAGTATAAAATTTTCTTTATCCATTCATCTGTTGATGGATATAGTGACCACTTCCAAGCTTCAACTATTATGAGTTATGCTACTATAAATATGGGTATGCATTTACCACTGTAATATGATGCCTTTAACTTTATCGGAAAGATACCTAGAAGGAAAATAGCTAGGCTGAATGAAATTTCTTTTTTTAGTTCAGGGCCTCCTAATCCAGACCTCAGGGAATCTCCCAGCCCATAACCTGAACCTTACAAAAGTCTAGAGACGCTTAACTTACTGTGAAATTGTGAAGAAACATAGCCTCTGTTTTGTCGGGATAGTTGTTAATAAATGAAAAGGATTTGACTTAGTATAGAAGACCTACCTAAGGAAGTAACTTTGTAGCTGAGAGATTAGGGATGCAAGGTGTCTGACAATGTTATGAGGAAGTGTGTCATGAATCTGTCTTGGCAGGAAGAGACAGGATTTTGTTGCAGCCAGATCCCTTTCTGACTACAGTCACAGTTGACTTCCCTTCTTCGGCCTGGTACATCCTCGAACTTACGTAGTCAGCACTTTGACTCCATGCGAATTTAGTCTGGTTGTCCTAATGGGTCTGTGGTATATGCACAGACTACTCTTCAACTTTTAGAAATCCACAGTAAGCTCTTGCAGGTAGTGAGCTCTGCACACTAGGTTACACACTAGCCACTGGATATCTGAGGAAATTATGATTTATATCTCATATGTGACCTTATTTTTTTCACATTCAACCTCTGGGACCCCAGATCCTTAAAGCAGTTTTAGATTCTTAGATTTATCCAGATGGGCATAAGACCCCCTGAGAATACAACCACAGGGACAAGAAAGGACAAGCTATGGGAGTTTCTAGCTCTCCTGGAATGGGATTATTAAGGACAAAGAGACCTCTGGGCAGGCAGTCTTGGTGTCAGAACTAAGACAATGTCACGTAAAATCTTTGATTTCCAGAGGGCAGTCAGCCAAAGGAATGCCTTCCCATTTCACGCCCTCAGAGGAAACCCATTAGCAGTGCAGACCAGCTCAGATTTGCCACCGTGCCCGAAGCCAGGGAAGGTGAGGGAGGACTGATAGCACACTGACCCGTCTGCCTTTGTACCACTGTGATGAGACTGCGTGGGCTTCTTACCCACCGGCCTTCTTGGAGAAGACTGTGCTAGACACCTGAAAGACTGACCAGTTCCCTAAAGAGGCAAAATCGTGCAAAACACGGTCTCCAAGCGGACAGGACCTAAAATTCCCTAACTGTGGGTTTCAAAGTATCATGTGAGATCCATGGCTCAGGGCATCGACTGCTTCCTGAATGTGCTGAGCTTCATGGTTAGGCCATCATGGAAGGGGCTCAAGGATGTGAGGCCTCAGTAGGACTCTGGATACCGAAGACGCAGAGTAGCTAGGAACAAAGGCAAGCAAGATTCACAAGACATCAGAGTATCACCACGGTTACAGTTTTTGGAAAGGCTCCTTTACTCATTGGGTGTGAATGGAGCAGAGAGGGATGAGGATGAATATGAGCGTGAGTGCATGCTGTTGTGGTCACACCGTCCTCCACCGCAGGCAGCGCTCACTAGGACTCGGACAGTAGGGCCGAGAGAGGTAGATGCGGGCGGTTCATTAGGTATGGTGGGGCGGAGCGGTGAAGCAGGGGCGAGCAACCACAAGTACGGGGCTCTCACAAAAGGACTAAGGTGCTTGGAGGAGCCACTTCCTAAGTCAGTGAGAACGGTGGGGGCGATAGGGTTCACAGGAATCCCCTGCCATGCTAGCAAAAGAGAACAGAAACTATGGAGGGTTAAAATTACCTTGAAAACTGTCAAATGTCTAAAGCAAGTAATAGCCTTGTTAGCAATACAGTGACAACTTTAACAATGTATTTACTATATATCTGGATAATGTCATAGATGCTAATTCTTTCATTTCAAAATTAACATCCTATTTTCAAATGATATGTGAGGATAGAAATGCACAGTAGGACTTCTAGAGAAAGAACGACATGGGAGAAGATGGAGATATATTTTCTCAGTATGCTTTCGTTCTTTTTTTTTTTTTTTTGAGACAGGGTCCACTTTGTAGTTCTGGTTGGCCCTGAGCTCACTATGTAGCCCAGGCAAGCCTCGAACTCAGCAATCCTCCTGCCTCTGCCTCCCGAGTGCTGGGATGACAGGCATGAGCCACCACGCCCGGCACTGTGGTGTGGTATTGATTGCTGAAGGACATAAGTCACCATGCCTGGTATTGTTGTATGTGGTCACCAGGGATCAAACAAGGGACCTTGCACTTGTTAAACAGGCACTGGGACCACTGAGCTAAATCTTTGGCCCCTCATTCATTTTTTTATATTGGTTTTATCCATTTTTTTTTCTTTAAATCCAGCTTTAAAGATTCCACTAAATTATTTTTGCTTCATTAATATGTTTTTCTTAGGTGCCATTAGAAAGCCTTAGGATTCTATATAATGATGGAACAATACAAATAAAAATAAAATTATAAACTCACAGTTTTATATTCTTATCATCCAAATGTCATAATACTGTTTCTCCATAGGGCAGATGAAATTGTCTGAACTTCAGGAAATTTCTGGTTCTCTTGGACAAGCTGTAATTTTAGGAAAAATCAGTAATATCCTTGGATTTAATATTTCTTTCATGTCTGTTACTAATCCTATACCAAGCCCAAATGATTCTGGCTGGACTAAGGTAAGAACATGGAACTAAAAAGCATGCATCCTAGCTATTTCCAATATTGTTTACTTCTTATCTCTTTGTCTACTTTGACACAGTAATTTAGAGATCAGGTATTTCTAATTTATTTTTTAGTCTTTTATGGAATAATGAAAATGCAAACAATGTAGTTTGAAAAAGTAAACTAGATTTTAAAAAGAAGCATCTCTTTTTAAAAACTACTGATTTCATATATACTTTGCTTTGAATATTATAGCAATGCTTCATAGAAGAAATATTGTACTGATACTAATTTGATGTTGAACATATTGTTAGATGAACAATAAATACATTACACTCAGTCTGGCTGAGTTCAGCTGTGGGATGCGGTGTGGTGTGAGAAAACCACCCTCTTGCTCCTGCCCCTGCCAGGTGACCACCCAGCCTGTTGCAAGGTCTGCGTTTCCCATTCACCACGTAGCCCTGGTGTCCTCACTCTCCGTGGTCACCCAGCCAGTGGCGGCACAGCCCGGACAGCCGTTTGCTCAGCAGCCTTCAGTCAAGGCAGTGGACTCGGATGTACGTCACAGCTCAGCATTCTGTCTGGTGAGGGGTTGAACTAAGAATTCTGGGAAGGGAGCCTGCTCGGCTCATCCCAGGGTGCCGGCAGCTGGGGATGGTGCAACCGTTGGGAGCTGGACGAATACTTACGGGTATCCTCACGTACTGCTTCCAAATGTTCCTTCACGCCATCATTTAAAATGAAATCAGTGCTGTTCTCTCTATATGTGTGAATTTTGTGTGCAAAAAAGACCCTTTGTAGATTTTAAAATTTATCACAAGCCACTTTAAGAAATAAAAGATTGGTGTGTCTTTTCAGAAGCGTATGGGAGAGGACAATGTTAGAATTCCCTGCTCCTCTTTTTTTCCCTTAAGGGTAATTGTGTATCTGTTGGGATCACCTCCCTGACTCTGAAGGCTATACTGAAGGACTCCAATAATAACCAAATCAGTGGCCTTAGTGGAAATACAACAATTCCATTTAGCAGCTGTTGGGCCAACTATACAGACCTCACTCCTCTTCAAACAGGTGAGTGACTTCTCTGTTTGGGTCCCATTTATGCACAGGTACATGACATACTTTGGCCATATCTATCTGCTTTACTCTTGTCTCCCTCTTCCTCCTGTCCTCTTCCTCTTTCAGACACTCTAAGTGGACTGTCTTAGAACCTCACATATATACCTATGACACAATTATAATTTTTTCTTGATGAAAAAACTATAGTTTTTTCTGTATCACAAAACATTTTATGATACAGTGGTCAATAAGATTGCAGTAATCAGGGCTTTGTACTCTGCTCCACTTCAGAAAATATTTAATCTAGCTAATGAAAATATATTTTAATGTGAAAAATAAAATAGAAATTAAAATAAGCAATTATGCTAAAAACAAATTATGAGCTGTGTATAAAAATTACAATTTATATTTTCAGTTTTATCCATTTGTATATTTTTCTAAATTTTCTCACTATGTTGCATTTCTAGTAAGAAAAATGAATACATATATTTTTAAACCTAAGAATGAAAAGGATATGGTAGGCTCATTAACATAATGCCCTAAGCAGAGGTTGAAGTAGAAGTCAGCTAAAGTTCTCTGAAATTGAATACCAGAAGTAAACATGAGTTACCATGACTCATGGTTCCTTTCAGACCCACAAATCAGTAGCTATGCAGTACATGTAACATGTACTGAGAACAAGTGCCTCCTGTGAGCTCTCATAGCATAGTCAATAAGTCTGTCCAAGTGTATATTTAATGTTGATATAACCATAAACTCCACAGTAATGTTCTTAATGACCTCCGTGTGGGTCAGTGCCATGATGCCTGTGCTATAAACCATGCTACTGGGGCCCATATAATACAATCAAACAACAGATTTTACTGGTGATGAATTATAGAGTATCTAGAAGAATAAAACGAATAAGCTATGTATAGTTGAAACAGGCCTCCATTAATCTGTCTCTTGAATTTGGAGCCCATTTAAGACTATTAGTAGCCTTCACCTCTGAAGAGGTTAGATGGTGACCCCTCCCACTTCTTATCACTGCTCTGTCCTGCCAAACATGTATCATTATGTACATATAAACATACACAGCAAGTCTGATTAAAGATCACTGTAAAGAGTAAAATTTAAAAAAAGTTTTCAACATAGTCTGAGTTTTAAAAAATAATATCAAAAATTAAACTAATCCCAAAAGATTGTCTCCCTTTTGTTGTCTCTTCATACTTTGATAAGATCCCAAGCATAGATATTCAGTCTGGCTAGCAGGAAACCATCTCTTAACCTGTTTATTAACACTGAAATGGCAAAAAAAAAAAAAAATCCACTTCGTGCTCTTAGACAAGCTCCTAGAATGTTCTAAGACTTGCTAGTTTTTTTAACAGCCACCTAACAATAGGCCTACCATGTTTGAAGGGAAACAAGGCATCTGACAGGACACTGTCTGAAGAGGCTTCTTACCTTCTCATAAAGGTGGACTTTACAGCAAAGACCTGACCTTGTGACCAAGTCCTCAAAGCATCACTTCCAGTTAGCAAATAGCATATATCTAAAATATGCAGGGTCACTGGAGTGCAACGCTTTTGACTTTCTCACAGACAAACTCACCGTCAGTCACTGTAAGAAATCCCCTTCAGATGAGACTACAGCCTGAGGCCAGCAGCAGCAGGGTCCTCTGCTTCATGTAGCTCCATAAAGAGCAAAGCCCAGGGTAGAGGAGACATGGGTTGTGGTTTCTAACACAGAAAATGGGGATGTGAGAATTGGGTGATAGAGTAAAAGGAGAAGGAAATGAAGAGACTGCAGTTTTGGGCCGCCCTAGATCAAGATGGTTCTGCTAGCCAGGCGTGGTGGCTCACGCCTGTAGTCCCAGCACTCGGGAGGCAGAGGCAGGAGGATTGCTGAGTTCGAGGCTTGCCTGGGCTACATAGTGAGCTCAGGGCCAGCCTGAACTACAAAGTGGACCCTGTCTCAAAAAAAAAAAAAAAAGATGGTTCTGCTAATGGGCATTTGAGACCTGCTTATCTAGCAACCTACTTGACGTTTAGTGTTTATCCTACTGCTGCATACAAAGCCAGCTTAAAATCCAACAGGCAGAAATGGCTGCCACTCCATTTGTTCACTATGGAATTGGTCAGGAATTTGGGCTCAGAAAGCTCATATGTGTTCTTGATATCTGGGGCCAACTGGGGTGTTTACTGGTGGCCGTGACTGAAATGGCTCGATTTGAATCCAAGTGCCAAGGTCCTGATTCTGGAGTTTGGCTGCATTCTTCCCTTCTCTGTGTGGTTTTCCCAATAAACTAATTGAGCTTCCCTGAAATATTGCAAGAAGGGAAAGTGAAGATTAATTTTTTAAAAACTCTCAAGTTTTTACCCATCAAATGTATTAAGAGAAATAAAGAGCAGGTGCCACAAACACTTTGAGGTTTTTTTAGAATGAAATAAAGGAAAACTGTAAACACGGTGTTTCCCATAAGTCTCAGTGGCTGAAAATGCACATGTCTTGGGAGATGAAAGTTATAGAATACATTGTCATTTTTGATGAAAGCACAAATGTGGTCAAAATCTAATTATATTCTCTGAGAAAAAAAGAGAAGAATGGAAAACAGTATGATTTTTAAAAACAATAGAGGAAAAAAGAAGAGTAAGAACATACACGGTTGTACTAGCATTCCAAATCCCGTTCTACATGGTAACTACAGTTCATAATAGCAATAGTGCCAGAAGAAATTATGTCATGGAGAAATACATTAGTTATCTCATATTCAAGCCGTGAGGGATTCAGAATATGGATTAAAAATTCTTGGGATGAGTTCATTATTATTCATCCTGTAAAAATAGGCTAACAGTGTTTCCGCAAGTTCTCTACCTGGGGTAGGAAGATTCTCTTATCATTTAAGTTTCCCTGGTTTAAAATAAATGTGGAAGATGATTAAAACTTGGCCAGTCTGAGTGAAGGTCATAAGGGTGTATGTTGTACTTGAGATTTTTATAAAATGGAAAGTTTGATGTCCACCCTCACTTCGCCTTCAGTGGGGCTGAGATCCCCCCACACCTACCTCAGATAGGCAGGGATGGAACTCAAATCCTGTATTTTCACCTGTCTTCCCTGGTGTTCTGTATGGCAAACAGGCTGCTTCCCTCCTTTAGGGAAGAACCCTACAGAGCAGGTTCTGTTGCTGCTGAAAGATCTACCCAGACTTCCCTGCATGTGGTTAGTGGGACGATTGAAATGTTCCCATTTGGAGATCTTCTTTCTACCACTGTTTGTACTTGACCCAGTTTATGACTCAGTTTCCCAAAAAAAGAGTTTTCTGTTAAATATTATGTTTAAATTAATGGAAACCAACTTAGTACTATTAGAAAGTAAGCAAGAAAATCAACCAGTTATACTTCCTTTCCCTCCTCCTAGGAAAAAATTACAAGCTTGAGTTTCTCCTGGATAATGTTGCTCGGGCAGAATCTAGAACTTTCAGCCTGCTGGTCCAGTCTGTGTCTGGTGGTGGCAGCAGCACTAGCAGTAGCAGCAGTGGTAGCGGCAGCGGCAGCCACAGCAATGCGTCAGCTGTGGGGACAGCTTCCCAGATAGCGACTGTCCTAATTAGCTGTTTCATGGGAAGAATGTTGCTGTTGAAATACTTATGGCTGCAGCTTTTATTCTGAATATAAAAATGGGTAAGTACCACTCATTTTGTATACAACATGTCAAGGTACTAGTTGTTTCCTAAAGAATGGGTGTGTGCCCAGCAACTGCACATGGCACTGCAGCCTCAAGAGGAGAGATGAGACAACCTACTGGAGTGCTCTCCATAGTACATGTTGGTGTATATGAGGTGTGGCCAGAATATACTGTTCATGGTTAGTTTTAAAAATTTATTACAGTAAAAGACACATTAAGTATCCTCAAAATGCAACCCTTCTTACAGAACACACTTATTCCATCTTCTTGTCACCTTGTGGAGCATTTCTGGAAGTACTTTCTTGAGTGTCTTATCTTTCATACAGCTTAGTTGATGACAATGCCATCTCTTCAGATCCCTCGGGTTGGCACTTTTACACATCTTCCTTTCCTTCAAGCTGTGTGCCTCCTTCTGTTCGGTACCATCTACAGCCAGCCATGACGTTGCGTGTCTGTTCCTCATTAAAGTCTCACTGCTACATTTACAACACGTTCACTTCTTACTCAACCCATTATAATAATCTTCTGAATTCCTTGCTTACAAACTCCCTCCCTGAGCTCTCCCTTCCAGGTTGTGGTTTGATGTAGCTTCCTAAAGCTCAAGATTGTGGAGCCACAATGTTGAACTGTCAAGGATTCCTCACTACACATAAAATATGAACAACAACCAAAGGCTCTGCTGGCAGTTCTGAAGACTGCCTCCCTGTTGGGTTCACTCCCAGAAGATCCTTCTCATCCGCATTGTCAGGGGAGGGTCCTTCTACTCACCACACCTACCTCTCAAAGCGGCCTTCTGAAGTCAGCTAACATCCCATTGCTTTTTCGGGCTTCCTTTCTTCTTCTTCTTCTTTTTAATTGAATTCTTTATTGGTACATTTTATATACAGCTCACAATCACACTCAACAATGGGGAATTTGTACCAGTATATGACATGAGTTAATTCTCATTTTTACCCATATCCCTACCCACCCCACAATCCCCCACCCCCATATACATGTTTTTCTTTTCAAATCATATTTATTCTTTCCTCTCATTACTTTCCCCTACCACATTCCCTGTGCATATTTCCTATTTCACAAAATCTATCATACATTCTGGAACTCATTTACATTTACAGGTTCTCATATCAGAGAAAAGATGCAGTATTTACATATCTATGATCTATTTATTTTACTTATTCATGTGTTCGCAAGGTATGTCCATTTGCACATAAATGACTCAAACTTTCAATCTTTATAGCAGAGTAATATCCATTTTATTTTTTAAACCACTTCTTTATCTAGTCTCCAGTTGATGGGCATCTGGGTTGTTTCCAAAATTGGGCTATCACAAACTAAGCTGTTATGAACATGGGTGCATATATGTCTTTACAATATGATTCTTTTAATTCTTTCGAGTATATTCCTAGCAAGGGAACAGCAGGGTCAAATGAGACTTCTAATCCTAGTTTTTTTGAGGAATCTCTACACTGATCTCCACAATGGTTGCACAAGTCTACAATCCCACCAATGGTGGAGAAGAGTTCCTTTCACCTGCAGCCTCGCCAGCATTTATTGCTGGTTGATTTTGCAATAGCAGCCATTGTTTGTGGAGTTAGATGAAATCTCAGTGTTGTTTCTATCTGCATCTCTTGAATGACCAGTGATGAACATTTCTTCATATGATTCTTGACTGTTTTTACCTCTTCCTCTGAGAAGTGTCTGTTCATTTCAGATGACCATTTTTGAAATGGGTCTTTAAAGTTGGGACTGATTTTTTTTAAGTTCTTTGTATATTCTAAATAGTGGGCTTTCTCTCTTCCTACCACACTCCAATGCAATGAAGTGTTGGGCTGCTTGAGTACCCACAAAGTTTACACAATCATAACTTGTTTTCCAGATATCTACAAAAGAAAAAGAACCATTACTGATTCTAAAACAAGTCTGGTACACTTTGAAATACTAACTTTTAAATATTACTTTTGCTTTTTAGTATTGAAACACTCATAAAGTGAAAATAGTACATAGTTTCAATCACACTGTTATTACTGCTTTTAAATTTTGTATTGTTTTCTTTTTTCAGGAAGCAACTAAAGGACCATTTTGCATGAAGACTAAGCTAAGAACAATAATACAAGAATTACTTTATGATTATTTTCTTGTCTAACAATAAAAATTCCATACCATTTTCAAGAAAAATATTCTAAAATATTTTTATAATATTTGTATACTTGTAGCTTTAATCACAGAAGCCAGAGTTCTTCAAAATATAAATTTCTTATGATTCTTTATATTTGCATATTCTTATTTTGTGTCAGAAAGCCTACAGAAATCTCTGATTTGGAAGTGGATATGCCACCTCCAAGTTATTTTACCAAGAAATCACAGAACTTTTTAGAGCTAGAGTTTGACTTTAACTATTTAGACTAGTTGGAGGCATTTTGAGTATTTTAATATATCAGGGTTGGAAAGGTGATTTTTTTTCTATCCACTGATGAATCTGTGGCATCTAACATTTTAAGTAACTCATTCTGATTTCTGAATACTTGAGAGAGATGAGATTGTTCTGACCCTTCTTAGCCTGAGTTACTGTCTTCAGATCTGCAATAACACCCAGGAATTTTAGACTGTCCTGTATTTCTGGAAGTGGCAAACTCCAGCTAATATTCTAAGAAGAGCTTCCTGGATGTTCTTGGAAGAGGTTTTTGGAACAAGTGCGAGCTTGTTTCCTGCTCCTTCCCACTCAAAAGAGGCTCTCCTGGTGATAGAGATACAGCTCAGGGACAGAGTATTTGCCCAGCATGTGCAAAGCCCTGGGCTGTATGCCCAGCACCACACAAGTGCCACAGCTAGGAATGGGAGCCCTTCCAAACCCATGCAACAGCTGAACAAGGAAACTTTACTTTCAGGAAGAGAAATTAGCAGATGTAAAAAACCCACAGATTAAGCTCTCGTATTATTAAAAAAAAAAAAAAACCCTTTACTTAGAAAATTCTGGAAGGAATGCTTAGTTTGGGAGAAATCTCAATAAGGCATTGCAAGCATGCCCAGAGCAGGGAGGGATGGTCTTCAGAAGTTGCTTGCTAATAAGTCACATACAGCAAGCACTGGAATAGCTGAAAACACTCAACAAAACCCATATTTTTGTTTACTTTCTAGTAGATTCACCCCTGATCACTGTTGGTATTGCTTGGTAGAAACATATTTACCAGGTAGTTAAATCCAAATATCTTTGTATATATGTTTTGCGTTTAACTCAATTGAATAGTTATTTAACATCTCCTAGGTATCAGATCTTCTAGTGGATGAGAAGACTTCTGGGATACGATGCTCTGTAACCCTCCAAGAGTTTATAGGGCACATGGTTTATACAGGGATGAAACAGTGGAGGCTGATCACTTCAATCCAGCGTGGCCTATGAGAGAGAGAGAGAGAGAGAGAGAGAGAGAGAGACATGCATTGCTGGAGTGGGGTGAAGAGGGACCCTTCCTTTTGGGGGAAGCACGCCCTCTGAGGGTGGAGGTGGATGATGGTTTGTTTCTAGAGGATGATTCCCGAGATGAGCGTTGAGCAATGAAGCCTGGGACCATGGAGAAGTGGAAGCAGAAGGAGTGGAGACAAGATAGAAGGTGAACGGCCACTGCGTGGCATGTACCTCACTTTGGGCTCTCCCTCGTGCGGCAGTGTGAACTGTCTTCTGTCAGCTTAGTCCCCGTGCAGGCTGGCTCGCTGAGTGTGGGTGCTGCACAGGGTGTGGAGAAAACACGAGCAGCTGGGTGTTCCAGGAGCGTCAAACAAGACAAAAGGGAAGCCCGTGACAAGGTTAGGGGCGGGCAGTGGGCTTCTTTCTGTGCCCGTATCTGAGGGGCTTGAGTTTGTTCTGTGGCTCACAGGGATACAGTTTTAACCAGATGTTAAAATAGGAGGGTTTTTTTGTTTTGTTTTGTTTTGTTTTGTTTTTGTTTTTGTTTTTGTTTTTTGAGACAGGGTCTGGCTTTGTAGTACAGGCTGGTATGTCATATTGATTGCTGGTGGGCGTGAGTCACCACGCCCAGCATTCTTGTATATGGTTACCAGGGATCAAACTCAGGACCCTGCACTTGCTAAACAGGTGCTGGAACCACTGAGCTAAATCTCTGGCCCTCCCCACAGATTTTTATTGAATAGAAGTCATTTGGTAGTAAAAGGGACTTCTAAAATTTTGCTTCTTGGCCACAGATTTTGCTTAAAAATTCCTAGGTTTCCAACTGTCTGCTTTTTGGGGCTTTCTAGAGTTATCACATTAAATACACTTAATACTATGGTCTAGCTAATTTACAGTTTAGTGCTTTTGGAAATACAGTTTGGTAGGAATGTCCAGGCAACATAGATTCACATAGTCCTCATTAGTGAGCCACTGGTTTTATATTTTGCTTCTAAATGATGTGTTTTTAATGTTTCTCTCACACGCTATCTTAGAAATTGACGTTTACATTCTTCAAATAGTTATTAAACTAAGCATTGGCTACATGGCTATTGTATAAATCATAAAAAATCTTTTTGCTGTGCTATGTTTTTTGATATATATGTATTGTTTTGGTTTTTATCCATCATTTCTAGCTCATAACTTCCTCCTAAAATACAACTTCTTTTCCCTAAAGCAATCGATAGAGACCTTAATCTTCCTCTGACCTGTCTTGGGTGATGGTAAGACTCCACCCCTGCGTTTTCTGAGGCCGTCTGGTCCTACACAGCGCAGAGGGGAGACTGCTCCACAAAGGGCCCCCATGGGTCTGTAAAACAAAGCTTTCCTGGGTTTCCCCACTCAGTCTGTCGGTCTGCAAGCATTAAAAATGCAACGATGTCTCCATAAAAAGCCACAAAGTTGGAAAAGCTTCTGCATAGCAGAACGTGGAGAGGTTCCCGAAGGGTAGTAACAGAGAAGGCGTGGAAGCTGTGTCTTTCCCCACACTCATCCCTCGCATCTCTTCATCTACACCCTTGGTAATGTCTTTATAATGAGCAGGTAGACAGACATAAGCATTTCCCTGAGTTCTGTGAGCCCTTCGAGCAAGGTCACTGACTCCGCAGAGAGGATTGTGGGAACCTTGATTTGCGGTCTGCAGGGAACACTGGTGCCAACAGTAGTTACGGGCTGAAGCCGGGGAAGCTCCCTGCAACCCAAGGCTTGCAACGGGCACCTAACGAGGAGAGGCCAGTTTGGGGACCTGAGCCACCCTGAGAGCTGATGCCGTTTGTGGTCAGCTAGTGTCAGAACCGAGCTGAAGTAGAGCACAGCGGGGGGTGTGCGATACAGCACTGATTGCTCGTTTGCTTTGGGAGGGGAGGCCGGACACGCGGTGTCACGTGAGCTGTGCTGTGAACTGTGGTGGGAGAAACCGAATCTGCTTGCTTTTTCCTACTGTTCTTTCTGGGATTTGAAAAATTGCTAAAGTAAATATGTTCCCATTCTGGACAACACAAGGAATAGGAAATTAGAAGGGGATACCAACAGCTTCCTGTATTCCTCAGAAGTAAGATGTTCACACCTTCTACCACTCGCTCTGCTCTTCCCTAATCCCATCACCCGCTGAGTATTGCTCAACTTCCGGTACTGCACTGTGCTCACACTTGCACTGTGAGTGGAAGTGATGGGATGACGGCTGGCCACGTGCTGAGCACCACGCAGGGGCGCTACGTCTCCCTGACTCAACTCTCCTTACAATAACCCTGTAAGTCTGACATCTCCTTTTTCTAGATGAGGTGAGAAAAGATGAAGTAAAATGCACAAGATCACACCGAGCTCCTAGCAGTAACTAAAGCTCAGATCCCGACCCGGGCTCTCTAGCTTCAGGGTCCAAGTTCCAGCATTTAATTGCCTCTCACTTTTCTCCTGGCATGGGAGCATTTCACTGTGAGGAGGTTTTACCATAGCACGTTTTCCCCCAGATTCCTGCTCAGATTCCAGGATTAGACTTCACCACCTCGGCGCTCTCAGGCGAGTGCTTAGTTTTACTTCTCGGTCTCTCACTTGTAAAATAGGAAAAGTGTCCATCATGTGGCGAGTTTTTGAGGACTGATGATAGCACACATGTGATACACAACAGAGAGCCTAGTCGGCGGCAGGCTTTCAGTAAATGATAGCCACTCCTGTTTCATTCCTAACACAATGTCACCTATATCACGTCAGTCTTTGGGGCAATAAACTACTTGCTTCTTATTTCACTGGAACAGAACTGAGCATGTAATAAGTATTGTGTTAGAGCTAATTATGAGAATCGTTGGCGGGGCACAGAGCCGCCTAAAACAAAGACTACTTCACAGCTGCCCTGTGGTAAAGAGCATCCAACTTCTGCGTGGTGGGGAATAAAACAGAAATAACCCTGTGCCATATTATGAGAATTTTCCTTAAGATATGGCTACAATGGATCCATTTGCCCCTTTGTATCCCTTGCTGTTTTCCATGCTGCGTGGATCAAGATGCCTCTGCTGAGCAGGAGGACAAAGCCAGCCCCTGGGAGGAGGGGCAGAGAACTCAGCCAAAGGGAACATGGCTTCCTGACACTGTGGTGTGCCTTCCGGCGGCCCTCGTTCTCAGAGGCTTCGTGGCTCCTTACTGGGGACCGTAAGCGCACCTGGTATAAATCCTAGTTTCACTGGATGTCTGCAAAGGGAGAATTTGAAGGAGTAGGAGGACAGGGAGCTAATCTTCCTGGGAGAAAGGTGTAAGAGTGGGCAGGGACAATGTTAGGACAAGAAACAGGCTGAAAACAGTATGGATACTTTGAAGTTATTACCCAAACAGAACTATTTGTACTTTGATTTGAATCCATTGTATGTGTGGTTAGGGAAACCTGTCCAAAACATCTACAGAGTTGCATCTTCCCTCTGCTCTGGTCAAGGGCATTTTAGCTGCCTCAGGCTCATACCAGCTGCAGAAGCATCCAGTCTCCTGTAAAAAAAAGTACTCAGCTCTCTCTATTGCAACACTCCCCACCCAAGAGTAACTGTATCCATGCTGTGTAAGAGCAGCAAGGAAGGGTGGCAGGCCACACTGGAGCCCTGGCTGGCATCTGACCAACTGCAGGGCTCCTGCTACCTTATAAAGAGGCCTCAGACAGTATTTGAGTTACTAGGATTTAAGGACCTAAAATCTTTATGAGAAAAGCTATACTGCTAAAAATGCTATTTAGTCATGAATGCCCACTTCACAAGGAAAGCCTCTTTTGATTATGGGTTATTTCTTTCTGACTTCTCTAAGGGGCTAAAGAAGCATACACTGTGTCCATAAAAGTTGACTGAACTGTGTAAATAACTGAATGAGTGGGTAGCATTATGAAACTTTTTCTCTAACAGACTTTGGAAATAAAGAAATCCTCCCAAAATGTTACAGAAACTGTATTTTATCCTAACTCACAGCCCAGTGGTTCAAATAACACTGGATAAAATTCCCACTCTGTTATAGGCCAACTAGTTATTGTTGCTGTGGTAATGGGCTCTATGCCTATGAACACAAACAATATCTTTTGGGCAAGATATTTGTGAAAGTGGCTGGCTACTGCACAAAGGATTTCATTTAGTTTTTCTGTGGAGTAATTTATGTACTCGAGACAGGTGATCCTTCATATTAATTTTCCCTAGAAAAGAAAATTTTTATACTGAACATTTTTGTACAATAAGAATTTAAGGATAACATGAATATAAAGGATACAATTTCAAATAGAATCTCCACCAAGAAATATTTCATTGTGAAGAAGTGAGATTTTACCATCTACATATAAACAAACACTCCTAATGAGAATTTCTGGTATGTCTGATATTTTTAAGGACCAGAGATGGCCATGTTGAGATCCACAAATAGGTGTCAGAAATTAAGGCTTTAAAGAGCAACAGTCCAGACACTCCTCCTGCATGAATTTGAACTGGTGGATGAGGATGAATGAATCTGTCTTTATTTTGAAAAGAATAATAAGAGGAAGGCTGCACTTTAAAAATTCTATGTCCTTCAGACAGCCAGAGGCTGACCTGACTTGCAGGAATGAAAGCATAAAATCCAAACAAACGACTCAGGTGTGCTGAAGCGGTGGATGTGGGAAGCGCGGAAAGAATGTCCTGGTGACCCTCCGAGGGGCGAAGGATCTCAGCAGCAGGGACCGAGAGGTCCCGAGAGAAGCGGAGTGTGGCGCCCTAGCTCGGGCCACTGCGTTCTCGTGCTACGTCTTTAAAAATAGTGGCCAAAGGCGGCAGGGGCAGTGTACAGTGGCAACACTTTCTGTTCTTTCCCCTTTGCCTTTTATTTTTATAAATTGATTTTATTGGTACATTTCACATATACATTATGATCACATTCATCGAGAACTTGTACCAGTACACGACAGATCTTGATTCTCATTTTTTTTCACCATTCCCCTGCCCTCCCTACAATCCAGACCCTCTAAATACATAAGCTTGGTTTCCTGTTTTTTTTTTAATTCATCGTTTTCTTTTCCTTCCTTATTTTCCCATACCTGCCCTTTCCCTTTTCCTTTTAAACATTTTTTTTCCTGTTTCACAATATCTATCATACATTTTGGAACTCATTTACATATTCAGTTTCTCATACTAGAGAAAAGATATGGTATTTACACATCCATGTCCTATTTATTTCACTTATGAGTATGTCCCCAAGGTATGTCCATTTGAGTATAAATGACTCAAACTTATTATTCTCTATGGCTGAGTAACACTCCATTTTCTAAAGAAATCCTGTATCTTCTTTATCTAGTCTCCAGTTTGCGGGCATTTGGGCTGTTTCCAAGATTTAGCTATTACAAACTGAGCTGCTATAAACCTGGGTGCACATAGCCATTGTGGTATGAGTCTGTTAATTCTTTTGTATATAAACCTAGCAGGGGAATAGCAGGGTAAAATGGGACTTCTAGTCCTAGTTTTTAAGGAATCTCCACACTGATCACAGTGGTTGCACCAGTCTACATTCCCGTCAACAGTGGAAAAGGGTTCCTTTCTCCCCACAGCCCCACCAGCATTTGTTACTGGTTGTTTTCACGATAGCAGCCATTCTTTCAGAAATAAGGTGGCATCTCAGTGTTGTTTTCATCAGAATCTCTCAAATGACTAGTGATGTTGAACATTTCTACATATGTTTCCTTTTCATATGAAAAATGTCTGTTCATTTCAGATGCCCATTTTTGAATTGGGTCTTTAAATTTTGTGGGACTGATTTTTTTCAAAAGTTGTTTGTGTACTCTTTTATATAGTTCTTTAAGAAACAGCTGATAATTTTTTTCCATATTGTAGGTTGTCTTTCCCTCTACTAGTGGTTTCTCTTGCTGTGCAGAAGCTTTTTAATAAGATGAGATCCTAGTTCTTGATTTGGTCTGCTAGTTTTTGTGCTGCTGAGATTTTATTCATAGTCTTTCCCTAGGCCAATGTCTCCAAGAGTTCTACCTAACTTACTTTTCAGCAGGCTTAGTGTTTCTGTTTTAATATTTAGGTCTCTAATCCATTTTTATTTTAGTTTAGTGCACAGTGAAGGAGAGATGTAGTTTCAACCTTTGGCAGGTTGAAACCCCGTTTTTCCAGCACCATTTGTTTAAAAAGCTACCTTTCCTCCAATGATGGTGATGGCTCCTTTGTCAAAGATAAGGTGTCTTAGTGTATCTGGGTTTGTTTCTGGGTCTTCTAGTCTGTTCCATGGATCCTCGGGTCTTTTTCTTTGCCAGTACCATATTGTTTTTTTATCACAGCATGTGTTGTTGGCAAAACCCCTGTTTTGAGTTGCTGGTGACAGAAAATTAACTCCTATTTTCCTTGAAACCATGATTCCCTGTTGTGCACTCAGAAGATTCTCCGGGACATGATGATAAATCTGTATGGCCAGAAGATTTGTTGATTCTATTGCATTTCTACATATTCTACAGCGTTTAAATTGAGAAGGAATGAATTATTATCCAAATCGTGTGTTAAGAAAACTGAAGCTTCGACTTGTTCAAGGTCATAGCCACAGGGTCCGTTGCTCAGTGGCTAAAGAGCTGAGTCTTCCACTGTGAGGTCAATAGTATTTTTAATTTTTCAACTCTCCGGAGACATCATAAGGTATTGTTTTACACCAGTTGTAAAACTTTCAACACATTTGCTCTTAGAAATAATAAAACCCTGGAATGTCAGATCTCACTGAGTCAGATCAACTATACTAAAGTCACAAAATCACTGAATTATATTTACAGCTCTAATAGAAGTATGAACATCAGCCAAAAGCTATTACATTACTGGACCTAACTACTGGACATAGAATGAAAATTCACCCATTACTTCAGGTGAATCTATTTCCAGCTTAAAAAAAAAAGAAAATGTAACACTATTATTTTATTTTTTATCTTTTCCTAGTCAGGCTCTTTCTGATGGACCTTGGTTAACTATTAAATTGTTCTTAAATCTCAGGCCTTCCTATATTATGCCATGAAGATAACTGCTGATTATAGTAATAATTATGATAAAGAACGTGTAAATGCTTCACGGAAAGTTAATTTTCATTTAGTGGCATAAAAATAAAGAAACTGTTTAAGATTGTGTGACTTCTTCATTAAGCAATTGACTCTGACTGTTAAATGGTAAACTGGGATATTAAAAATGTCATAGTTTTCCAGAATATTAAAGTTTACTCTTTTGAAATCAAGTAAAGTTTTTCATTAGAAAGATCAATAAAATCCATTACAATTAAAGAAAACCTATACTATCAGATGTGTCCAAAGCTGTGTCTGTTCAGAGCTGCAAGGCTTGTTTTACTTGATCAAGAAATGAATGTAACTTTATAATCTGTATTCAATTGTGAACAGCTGCTCATTAATAAAGAGCCATTGATGTCCAAGTCAGAACAGCAGGTCTAAAATTTTACTTGACTGACTGCTAAAACACCAGACAACTGTGTTTGGGTTGATCTCAAAGGAAAGAGAGTGTTCACAAGGTTTCCTCCAACCTTCTAGATTATCAGTTGCCAAGATAAGGCTCATCCCATTTGGGGAATTCTGAACAACAAAGACCATTCTGGGGGAAATGAAGGAGGTAGGTTGGAAGCTGAGAATCTGAATAATTCAGCTGGCAATTGGGAAAAACTAATCACGACTTTAAAGTGGGCAAAATCATTTGTGCACAGAGTGGGGAGATGAACTACACTCCATGGAAGAAAGGCAATTCAGAAAGAAATCTCTCAGATACTCAGTTCTGTCCCTTCTGTCCCTCCCACTCGGCATTCCATACACAAGGATTAGGCAGAGGATGTAAGCCTTAATATCGCACCTTCCTTAAAGGAGATCCCCAAGCAAGACCCAAACTATTGATGTCTTTTGTCCCCAATCTTGAGGTTATCACTGAGCAAGTAGAGATGACCTAAAAATAATCTGCCATAATTTTTTCTTCCAATTTCACAATACCTATCATACATTCTAGACCTTATTTACACTTTCAGTAAGAGAAAGGGTAAAGCAAAGAAGGGAAAGAAAAATTCAATGTTAAAAAGAAAAACAAACGGAAACAAAGCTTATATATATGTGGGGGTTGAAGGGGGCAGAGGAGTGGGGGAAAATAATCAAGATATATCATGAACAGATACAGATTTTCAATGGTGAATGTGATCCTATGAATTCTTAAAATGTACCAATAAATTCAACAACTTAAAGTATAAAAAATTCTGTCATGGACATTTCTACTGTTGATTTTAAGTTACCAATCTATAGCAAGTTTTTTTTTTCTGTTAATGTGTTAGCAAACAAATATTTAGTACCAGTTCCAAATAAAGGACTATCTTTGTTAAATAAACTGAAAAACCAAGAAAAAGAAGAAAATGTCACGAAGTATACTGAACAATTTAAAGGAAAAAATATCTCTTCAAAGGAAAATTTGAAAATATATCTGTTCAGGATTATTTAATTTGGGGAAACCTGGAAAGTATTGGAAATTTTAGATTATTGGAATTGAGGCATGATGATGTTGAAGGACTGCAGGAGATTTCTTGGATTTTGATTAAGTGGAGTTCTGAGAATGATGACGTCAGTGTGTCAGTAGTGGTGTCAGAAAAGCTATTATCTATAAATGTCTGCTACGTGCCAAGCTCTGCAGTAGAGCTTTGCAAGCTTTGGCTCTTCTACAAAGTAAGCACTATTATGGCCGCTTTACTGTGAAGAAACTGAATTTAAGAAATTAGTTTATCCATGTTTATATACAATCAGAGTGAGAATCATAACTTTGCTTTTTCTTCCTCTGAGTGACAGATACCTAAAATTACTAACAGAAATGTGGAGTGAAATTGAGTGGGCAGGGACAGAACTGATTGTTACAAAGTTCACGGGGCAGAAATGATGCTGCATCGGGAACGTTTTCTTTGGGGGAGGGGCGTACAAAGCAAGACTGGCTGAGGAACAATTTCCATACTGTTATCAGCCTGTGATCATATACATAAATTTCTGTGTTCTCTCACCAAAACTTTGAAAGTATTTACGAGGTTCTCTTGTTCACAACAGCAAAGGACTCTTGGTCTTTCACTAGCCTACAAAAGAAAAGGACTCAGTAAACAATCAGGCTTCAGAGATCCACTCAAAAAATACAGCCGTGGAGGATTTTGTGGTAATTTTAAATTTAAAGAAAATTCAGTAGTATCCATGAGGTGGCGGAATAACTGAGATCTGCCCTTGTCACGCGCGAAACACTGTGACAGGAGGGTTATGTCTCTCGTCTTTGCTATCCAGACGCTGCTTTCTCAGTCCCGCACGGCAGAGCGTTCTGTGGGCGGATCACAATAAGTCTTGATTGGAGGAGAGACACTACATAGAAGGGAAGTAGGATAACCTGGCACGAACCCCACATCCCCGCGGCGAAAAAAGTTCAGTTTGCAACTGTCTCAAAAACCCAACCTTGAGTAAACGTCAGCGAGCTAACCGCCGCTGGCTCCGCCCCTCGGCGTACACTGGTGACACCAGCCCCTCAGCTTCCCGCTTATTGGATAAAAAAAGACATAGGGCGGATCCCGGAAGTTGAGGTCCTGGAGACAACCTGAGCCGCAAGGCTGCAGCTATAGGGGGCGGAGCCGGAGAGGAGTTGGGGGCGGGGCGGGGCGGGGTTAAGGGAGGATTTCTCAGCGGCGGTTGGGGCAGCTGCGCGGTGGCGACCGCGGCCGCCACGGAGCGCGCGCCCGGCTTTGAATGAGCCGGGCTGGCGCTGCACCCGCGGAGCGCGAGCTCGAGAGAGAGATCGGCAGCGCGCGCGCGCCTTGTGTGTGCGCGCGCGGCCCGCGGCAGCTGGGAGCCTCCGCCGGGCGGGCGGGCGGGGGAGGGGCAGGTGAGTGTCTCCGCTGGCGCGCCCGCGAGGGGCTCTCTCTCCCCGGCCCGGCCCCGGCCCGGCCCGCCCGCCCCGGTGTGTCGCGGCCTCCCCGTGAGCCCCCCCGCCCGTCCTCGCTCCCGGGGGCGCCCCTCCACCCGGCCTCCTCCGCGCCCGGCCGCCGCGCGCGGTACTGTTTCCGGGTCGGGGTGACCTCGGGGTGAGCGGAGCGCGACCCGCAGCGGGAGGCGTGCAGCCCTCGCCCCTGCCCACCCTCGCGAGGGAGCCGCCCGCGGGCTCGCGTGGAGGAGCCCGCGCCCGGGGCCCGGGACCCTGGGCCTGCCGCGGGAGGTCGCCCTTCCTCGGCCCCCCGCGGCCTCGCGCCTCGCGGCTGGTCTTCGAGCCCGACCCACAGCCCACCGGCGCCCACCTCTGCGCGCTCTCGCTCCCGTGACGCGGGCGCGGGCGGGCCGGTTGTGCTCCGCGGGGCGCGCGGGCGCCCGGCCTCCGTGCCGTGGGGCCGCCCCTCCCCCGTCGGAGCGGGTACTCTGAAGTGCAACTAGTGCGGTTACGAAACCGAGTTTAGTCTAACAGGAGACCTTACCCGCCTTGGTGACGGCCCCAGGGCCTTTCGGTGGCCTGAGATTGGAGAAAAATGTTCCCGGGGTACTGCCAGGCTTTCCAACTCCACTACTGATTGTGCTTCTCTGACTCGCTGCTGCTGCAATTTTGATTTGCACATTTAGGAGAAAGTCCAGGTAAATGCTAGGTTTGGGGCTTTGTGATATTTAACCTGCCTCAGAGAGTTATCACGCTTACAATGAAGATACTCTGTACGATGTTATTTGGTTTTTCTATTGTTGCTTTGAAATAATTCAGCAATACAATTTCAGAAATACAGCTCTTGTTTACACAAGTGTGTAGCATCTTGGCATAATAAATAGCGATGTAGTGCTCCACCGCTTTAGGGTCTTGAGCAGTTTCCTGAACATTACGAAAAGGAAGGAAATCTTTAAGCCCTTTTTCTAATGCAGCTTTCTCTTTTAAACTGTAGGGAGCCCTTCTCAATTGACATAGAAGGGCTCTGATTCCTTTTGATTTCCTAGCGATGTCATTTCTCCAGAAGCCTGGAAGACAAGCTGTTTCATCGCCCTGAACTTTAAATTCTGCTAGTCTCAAGTTTCTGTATTTTCCTAGAAATTTTAAAGAAAACTTTAATTTTACAGTTAGATTATTTTAGTACTGCAGATTTCTAAAAAGTTAAAGCATCCAAAACGCAAACTCTAGATGCGTACTTACCAAACTGGTGATCCAGAAAACATTTCAAAAATACTGAAAAGTGTCTATGAATTGAAGAGTTCTCAGGTGCAGTGTGATGCGAGATCTGGGGCCCACGGGCAGTGTCTGAATCCCAGCTGAATGGATCCATGGCTAGTCACCGGCCTCATCTGTTAGTGGAAACAGTGAAATCTTCCTGTTGTGATTGCCCTTTGGGTTACAACCTAAGTGGTAGAACGTATGTCTTGAAGTAGGTGCTCAGAGAATGTAATTTCCTTTCACTTTCAATGCTATTTGAGGGTGTTTTCTGGAAATTAAGCGTACTGTCTATTACATGGTTGGTGCTAATATGTGCTCATATAATAGAAATGGAACAGACAGTTCTGAACAATGTCATTGTCCGCAGATCAACATAAGTGGTACACTTGGAAGTGTTTCTTGATGGGCAGCTTGAGTCCATTTGCTCCCTTTCACTGCAATTGGTTGGGAATTTTACCTTGGAAATTATAATCTCTTCACTAAACCACAAGAAAGTTCTTTATTGGTACTCATGGTTTTGGAATTCAATCAGTGTAGGTTTGAAGCCAACTCAAGTCATTAGACATGGAAACGTGGGAACACGCTTAGACTACGTTTCTGTCCTGTGAAATGAGAACAGTGGTATCTTTCTCCTGAGAAGGTTTTGTGGTATAAGTGAGTTGATATTTGGTATATAAAATGGCTAGTGAACATAAGTGGTCTTTCATTAATTCCAACTGCAAATTTTTCATCAAATGAGTCTCTTCTTAATTTGTGGGGAGAAAATTCTATTCTGCAATCAATAATAATCATTCTTTTCTCTCTCTCTCTCTTTTTTTTTTTTTTTTTTTTTTTTTTTTTTTTTTTTTTTTTTTTTTTTTTTTGAGACAGGGTCTCGCTTTGTAGTTCAGGCTAGCTCTGAGCTCACTATGTAGTCCAGGCAAGCCTCGAACTCAACAATCCTCCTGTCTCTGCCTCCTGAGTGCTGGGATTACAAGCATGAGCCACCACGCCCGGCTTTTTTTTTTTTTTTTTAAATTAAGTGTTAGGGGCTGAATCCAGGGCCTTCACACTAAGCTATATTCCCCAACCACTTTTTGTTTTTAAATTTTGAGACAGAGTCTTGCCAAGTCACCCAAGTTGGTTGCCCAAGCTGAGATCACACTTGGAACCTCCTGCCTTAGCCTCACATGGCAGAATTACAGTCATGTGCCACCATACCTAGCTTATTTTTTTCACTTGGAAAACTTTAGATTTTATTTAGAGTTGCTGTTGGAGTCATTCACATTGATGAATATTTATTGAATAACGACACCAACCATATTTGTGGAAAGGAAATGGCTGTGGTTACCAAGGCTCTAAATGAAATTTTTCCTGAACTTTTTATTCATGTGTATCCCAAGACAGACACATCTCCATTCCCTAAATATTGAGTGTCATTTTCTTTCAAAATGTTCTGCTAGAGTCTTTTCTCTTTCCCCTTTCCCCCCAAGAGTTGCATGCTATATATCTCTGCCAGCTCTTTTTAAAAATCGTTCTATAAAAATTTCTGCTAACTTTTCATTTGGGTTAGTTTTCTTTTCTTTTGGTTGAGAGATTTTTCTTGACAAACCTGCCTGATATAAACCTTTTATTCACCATATTGATTCTACCCATAATGAAGAAATCAAATGTTTCTTTCTAGTTTCATTACTTGCAAATGGTATCTGAAGGTACCAGGTTAGAACAGCCCTTTGGAGGAGGTCTGTGCAGGGAGGTGAGCTGAACAGAAGAGAGTTGTTCAAAGTTGAAAATTGAAGTTTCTCTTTAAGAGGAAAATACTGGTATTAAGATGATTTTAAGACCTTATAGTAATTGAGCAAAAGATAAAGGTTTCTACCAGGCAGATTGCAGTGAAACTAGAAAAAAATATGGACAACATTAGAAAATTGAATAACATCTTTTTGACAGTTTAGTTATAAACTGATAAGGAGTCAGTGTTACTGAATTTCTTAAACCTGAGTAAACAATTGATTAGGTGTGCTTTTGACAGAAGTATTTAAATTTCTTGAATAGTACAGTTCTTAAATTCTCCTGGTTCACTGTGTTTTAGAGTCACTTCACTTTTTGAAGTAGTGGGCCACCTCCAGGCGCAGACAATTAGTAAGTCATTCAGCAAAATGAACACACATTTCTCTATGTGCAAAAACTCATGAGCATTGCGAAGGGAACTTTTGGAACTTGACTGTTGCATCTTTAAAGGCCCATTTCAACCCTGGAAGAAGAAGCAAGTAACTGTGTGCTTTGCCATTTAGAAGGAATGGCGAAGTAAGCAATGCCAAATACCTATAGCAATAAGTATGTTTTCTTTGAGGGGTGTGTGTGTGTGTGTGTGTGTATACGTGCATGCGCTCAGGTTTTAACTTCTGTGGTGGATACTGTAAGATACATGATGTTACTACATCGCGATATATAGATTTTGGTTGCCTGATGTTTCTATACCCTTTTTCCAGAGGTAACTACCAGTTTTTTGCCATTTAATTTTTAATTCACTTACTATAAGTTGAGTTGAAAAAAAATTTTCTTTCCGCTTTAATACCTGTGTAATTACTTTAAAACAGTATGTTGTTAGAACAGTGATGCTATGTTTATCTAAATCAGTTTTAATCTTTGTTATATTTTTAAAGCTTGCTGCTTATCTGACATTCATGAGTAATTTCAAAAACTCATCAGCATTTAAATCTTGAGAAGGATACTTAGTTTACCAGTCAATGGTGGTTAGCTGAGAGTTATTAAGTCAGGTTTTAGACCCTTTCGGATAACTATGTATAGAACTGAAGTCCAAATATACGGTTTTTCTATTTAAAAAAAAATCACATTATCCAATTTCCCTTTTAGTTTTAAAAAATCAATCCTTTAAACACTATTAGCCGATCTTTTTTTTTTTTTTTTTTTTTTTTGAGACAGGGTCTCGCTTTGTAGTTCAGGCTGGCCCTGAGTTCACTATGTAGCCCAGGCAAACCTCGAACTTAGCAATCCTCCTGCCTCTGCCTCCCGCGTGCTAGGACGACAGGCATGAGTTACCATGCCCAGCTAGCCAATCGTTATTTTTGTAAAGATGCTAGTAATGGACCAGGAGACCAATGAGTTGTAGTTGTTGCTTTGTTATTAGTGACTTTACCCTCAGCAGCAGCACAGTTAGCTTCACTGCATCTAGGTTAATCAGTTAGAAAATTTAGAAATTGGATGTGTCTTATCAAGTTATTCCAGCACAGAAATCATGGTTCTGACTGCTCACTGTTCTTCCTCCTTGGACGCGGTGGTGTTACTTTTCTCTTCTTGATGAGGCAAAGTAACCAGCACCCAAAGTTAAAGGGGATGAGATTTCTTTAGCTCACAGTCTGTAGAAGTTTCAGTCCAAAACCGGCCAGCTCCGAGGCAGATCAGTGAGAGTAGAAAGAGTTCATGGTGCACACACATTCGTAAAATCAGCAACAGACCTTAGCAGAGTCTTTTTATACCTCCTCAAAGTGGAAAAATGATCATGTCTCATGGATTACTGTATTTTGTTTTCCTATTCCTCTTTTACATTTGAGTCTGAAAAGCAGAATTTATGATCACTTAATATATGCAAAGTTTAATTTTGCCAAAGTTCATTTTAGGGAATTTTAAAATAAATACACAATACATTTGAAAAGTATGGTGAATGTTTAAATTTTTGAAAATTTATTACAGTAAAAGATGCATTGCTATTAATCTCCCTCAGAACAGTCTTTCACTTTGAACACAATTACACCATCGTTCTAGTCATTTCTAAAGAAGAACTTACATGAGTGTTCAGTTGCTCTCTTGTGGGTGCCTCAATATCTTCACCTGATTCAAAATGTTTTCATTTTCAGTGTCATTATGACTTTGAAAAAAGCCAAAGTCTTAAGTGCCACATCCGGTGGATAAAGTGAGTGAGGACACACTGTACAGAAGTTTAAGATGCTTCTGAGCCCCTTTTCTGTGGGACGTCACTCACAGCAGCATTTGCCATATTTTTGTCATACCTGTAAAGACACCCCCAAAGAGCACCTCCAGCACTGCTTCAGAAAGTGGTAAGAATGGTGGGTTAAGTGTCATTGAAGAGAGGGGGAGGATTTTGAAGAGGATCAATCTCAATATGTCTTTTACTTTCTTTAAACATTCACTGTATATTTTGATCACACCTCCTAGTAATATATGCAATATATGCACTCACTATATATAATATGGTGAGTGATTAAAACGTGCAAAAAACTGTGGAAACATGACCATATTTAAAGGTTAGTAAAATTATACTCATTTTAACATTTTTGAGAAATTTTTTATTCGTATCATTGCTATGACTTTAGTTCTTAATTCCTATAGCATTTGTTTTATATAGAAATAGACCTCTTAAAAAATTATTGGAGACTTTTCAAGTAATAAGGCTAACTTGGGCTGCATACTGAGTTCAGGGCCAGCCTGAACCACAGAGCAAGACCCTATCTCAAAAAAAAAAAAATCATATAGTATGTTCTGGCTTCTTTTAGTATGATTATTTTCAGATCTATCCATACCTTTCTTTGTAAAAACAATACATACCTTTTTATTGCTGAGTAATATTCCATTGTATGTAATTTTGTATATACATTATTCACAGTTTATCCATTTACTTTTTGATATACATTTTGGTTATTTTCATTCTGAAGACATTAAAGATGTTATTCAAATACAAGTCATCAGAAAAGTGCATGTTTTTATTAATCTTAGGTAAATTCCTAGCAGTAGAACGGCCAGGTAATGTGGTAGATGTTTATTTAACTTTGTAACAAATTACCAAACTATTTTCCACAGTGATTATACCATTTTACATTCCCTGCTGTATAATAGTTCTAGCCATTCTGCGTTCTTGCCATTATATGGTTTGGTCATTATTTTTAGTTTGACCCATTCTAATAGGTGTGTAATAGTTTCTAACTGTGATTTTAATTTGCATTTCTATGATGCTTAGTAATGCTGACTATCATACTTAAAAAATAAAACATCCTGGCCGGGCATGGTGGCTCACGCCTGTAATCCCAGCACTCGGGAGGCAGAGATAGGAGGATTGCTGAGTTCAAGGCTTGCCTGGGCTACATACTGAGCTCAGGGCCAGCCTGAACTACAAAGCAAGACCCTGTCTCAAAAATAAATAAATAAATAAATAAAAATAAAATATCCTTTTTCTAAATTGGAGTTATGTCAATTTTATTTTTTTGAAGTATTATAGTTTCAAATTTTACATTAGCTAAACCATTTATTTTTGAATTACCTTTTATAGGTGATAAGAGATATGATTGAAAGTTTTTGTTGTTGTTTGCATATTGATACCCATTTTTCCCAGCACTTTTTCTTCAAAAAGACTATCATTTTTCCTAAGCTGTCTTTTTATGAAAATGGATTTTTTTTTTTTAAATTTTTTTGAGACAGGGTCTCGCTTTGTAGTTCAGGCTGGCTCTGAGCTCACTCTGTAGCCTAGGCAAGCTTCGAACTCAGCAATCCTCCTGTCTGAGTGCTGGGATTACAGGTGTGAGCCACCACCCCCTGCACTGTGGTATGTGGTATTGATTGTTGGTGGGCGTGAGTCTCCACGCCCAGCATTGTATGTGGTTACCGGGGATCGAGCTCAGGATCTTGTGTTTGCGAGGCAGTCACGGAACCACTGAGCTAACCCTCCGGCCCTGGATTTATTTTTTTACTATCTCTCGATCTGCTTATATATATTGACTCTAATAGTGCACAGCTTTGATTATTGTGGCTTCATAACAAGTCTTGAAATCAGGTAATATCAGCTCATCTACTCTTTTTTTTTTAAGTGTTTTGGTTATTATAGATTCTTTGCATTTCCATGAGTCTTAGGTAAGCTCTTCAAGTTTTAGAAAAAAGCTTGCTGAGATTTGATTGCGATTGTACTGAATTTAGGGAGACAATATCTTAACAGTATTAGAGTGTTCTAGATATGTAGAGGTCTTTTTAAGTTAATGCAGGTTTTAAATTTTTCTCAGCAATATTTGGTAGTTTTCAGCATACAGATCTTTCATTAGATTTCATAAGATTAGATTTATCCTTAGGTATCATATTTATTGAGGCTCATAAATTGTTTTAATTTTTAATTTTTGTTAACTTATGGAAATGCAATTGACTATACAGTCCATGGATTTTATACATGGGTAGAGTTTTACTTCATCCTTTCCAGTCTGGATGCCTTTTATTTTCTTTCTTTTGCTTGAGTGCACTGGCCTGAACCGATTAATTAATCCTTTTATTATTAAGAAATGGCAGCTTTTGTACCTAATAGTTTTTCTAAAGTCTGTCTGACATTAAAGTACTCACTTCTGCTGTCTTTTGGTTAGTGTTAATGTAGTGTATTTCCCTCCAGCTTTTTAACCTATTTGTGGTTTTATATTTAAAATGCATTTCTTGAAAGCAACATATTATAGGATCTTTCTTTTAGCCAGTCTGTTTCTGCATTTTTAGTGGGGTGTCAGACAGTTTTCATTTAATATAAGATGATTTTGCAATTTGTTTTCAATTTGTTACATCTGATATTTTTTCTTGTTTTCTGCTACTTGTTCTATTGAATAGCTTTTTATCCCCTTTGTTAGCTTAGTGGCTGTGACCAGACCCTACCAGAGAATATTACTTAATTGACTGTTAAGAGTAGTTCCAGTTATCAATATTTCTTTGAATAGACACCCAGATTTGTTAATCAGTGGTGTTAAATTTTGTGGTTGCTTTAATTAGCTATGTGACTTTGAACAACTTGACCTCTGCTAATTTTCCCATCTGTGAAACATATACAGTAAAACCTAACTACCTACAGATTAAAATGTTTTAAATACTTTGAACACTGTGTTCATATGATTCCAACTTCAAAAAGTATAAAAAGACTGAGTATAAACTCTTATATTGTTTTAATTTTTAAACTTATATTTGCATTAAACAGATAATGTAAGCAAAATAATTTTCAAAAACCATTCAGAATGAAAAGTTTATTCCTCATAACTACTGAAATCTCTTTAAAAATCTAGTTTCTTTAAGTTGTTAATGTTTTACATTTTCTTAAAAGTTACCGTATTGTAGTTGCGATTTTTAGAGGAAAAGTAAAAGTGATTTTTCTCAGTTGCATAAGGACTTTTGAGCTTGACTTAAGAATAAGAATATGGCTTATGAAATCATTTTGATGCATTTATCTTTTCCACAGGTTTTGATTCCCATCATGGCCATCACTCAGTTTCGGTTATTTAAAGTTTGTACTTGCCTGGCAACAGTATTTTCATTTCTAAAGAGACTAATATGCAGGTAAATAAATTTATTTCAGACTGATCTGTTTATTTCCTCAATGGTTTTAGATTCTTTCAAAATTTAAAAAAAAACAAGAGGGATTCTTTTTATACAAAATCTTTGATTATAATATTTATTCATTAATAGTTTTAAAAAATATTTCTTCTCTAGTTGAAATTTAGAAGGTAGTAGTTCATTTATTTTTGTTCTTTCAAATGACATGCTAAATACTATAGAATTTCAGAAATAAACTGGTTTCCATTATAATCTTCCCAGAGTTTTTAATGTATTATTTCACTATTAGAATATTTTAAGGTGATTATGTGAACTTAGGCATATGTATCTATCTATATCCCCCCATTGAATGTTATTTTATCTTGAAATGTCAGCAGAGAAGCCATGTAAAACTGATTGTTCCTAAGGAACATTCCAGAATATTCTGGTCTTCCAAAGCAGGTGATTTCCATGGCTTCAGTAGCTTATTAAATTCCAATTCCTTCTGTCTTGTCAGACCACCATATCCCAGAACTGTGACTTCAGACCTTTGCACTCCGGTATCTCAGCACTTTTCATGACATTTATAGTGCTGTCATAAGATACTTAAATTTTCCAGTGAAACACAGTGATTGTCAGCATCTGTTGAACGTTTCATACTCCTAATTAAGGTCACATTTCAACACTAAATCCTGTAGCACTTCTTACTGTGATTCTTCTTACTGCTTGAGATAAATTTTGGTTACTTGTAATTTTATAGCATCTTTGCAAAGTTAGGTTTTAGGTTGTAATTAAAAGCAAATACTGCATAAAAATTAATGTAGAACAGAAAATGAGGATGACAGTCTCCTGTCTGATTCCACAGCATGAAAACTGAGGTGTCCAACAGACACACCATGGCAGTAGTAAGAAATTTTCCTTTTCATTTGTATTAGAATGTTACATTTTCTTTAAACTTACTGTATATGCTTTTTTCAAGTGGCTGGTGGGCTAACTTAACTTAATATATTAAGTTGTTTGACCTAACTACTTAATCTATAGAACTGTTAAGTATTTCTTTTGACCTGGGTTACTGTGAAAAGAAATTCTGGCACAGTAAGAATAAAGTAAAATAAAAGAGGGCATACATAATCATCACTTTATCTCCTTGCTAGATATGATTTGGAAGTTGCACCCAATTATTCTATTCTCAATCTGCTGTTTAGTATTTAATCTTATGGCCACTTGCCACAGAAAGGCTAAAAAATGTAATCCCTGGCTAAATGGCCCTTTGGATAGCTCCCAAAACTTTGATACTTATAATTGAATGTATTGCTAGAAGTAGAATGGTTTAGGATTTAAAAAAAAAAATCTAGAGTATTCCACTAAGAACATGTGGATAAACCAGAGATGATCACTGGAAGAGAATTTTAGGAAAAAAAAAAAAAAAAGGAAAATTTAAGTGGTTGATTGGGAATTACCCAAGAGAAGCAGACTTGAGAAGCAGAAAAAAGGGTGACGACTGGCCAGAAGTTGACTAGGGGGAATAGGATACAAAAGAGTATTAATTGCCAGAAAGACAAAGATTAAACGAAGCATTGTGTTAATAATGGTAGTGAACTATAGATGTTTACTTTTCATATCTGTATTTCCTAAAATTCTTGCTAATGTGGATGTTTTAGAATAAGTTTTACTTGATTTTAAAATATTGAGGGCTTTTCTTTGCCACTATAAATTTCTGTTGTTAATCTAAATGTAAGGTTTAGTGACTTTTCAGTTAGGATCAGGTTGTATAAGGTGTCAAAAAGAACCTAGAGTACGTGTTACAAAATGCCAGGCTTATGTCATAAGTTTTGTAGACTGGTATTTCTCTCTCTGTCCTTAAATAAAATATAACTTGTAAATGTTGAGTACATGTAACTACGCTTACCAGTTAGATCTAAGTAAATACTTTATAGATTACTTGAAAAGAAGCAGAATCACAAATCATTTGCAATAGGTACCATTTCTTGAATATCTTGATATGTAGTAGACACTGGCTAGTTACTTTAAATAAGTGTAAACTTAAGTCCTCACAGCCACTTTACAAGAGTAGGTTTGAATTCTGGTATTTGTAGATGGGAATATTAATGTCAAGAGGTTAGATGATTCTAACTAGACTCAGAAGAACTGCAGTTGATAGGTTCTGCAGGCCATGTTCTTAACCCCTGAGTGTAGTGCCTCTTGATTAATATAGAACTTTTCCTTCTAATTCTCAAAAGTCAACTGCAGTTCAGTTTAGTTCAGTGATTTTCAAGCTTTTTAAATATGATTTAATAGCTGGTTTTAGCAAGGAACTTGTGAGTAAAGCAGGAGAAGCTAAGCCACACTGGGTAGTGGCGAAGATGCCCAGAGCTCTCTGCAGAGTCTATGGCACTGCAAGGAGGACCATTTGAAACTGCCTTGTGTTTGTTTCTGGCTGAGTAGTTTTCTTGAGTTCATCTGTAATTCTAAGCCTTAACTCAAGAAGCAGCCATATTGCTGTATCCAAGATGTTAAAGACTATCACAAGATGTCTGGTTCATGCCTTTTCATTATAGCTTAATGAGCAGTGGTTAATTATTAGAATCAGTAATGATTTGTAAGTCTGAAAACACTGTCCATAGTGCTTTTTACTCATGCTTATTTTGATAGTTCTCATAGTAAATTCTTCTGTATTTGTTTTAGATCTGGCAGAGGAAGGAAGTTAAGTGGAGACCAAATTACATTGCCAACTACTGTTGATTATTCATCAGTCCCTAAGCAGGTAATTTTTTTGTTTTGAAAAGTTTAATATGTATTTCAGAACAGTATTTTCAAACTGAATTGCCGATTATTAATCATAAAATTTATTTGATAGGACTTTTGTTGCTATTTTACATTTTTCAGTTGTAAAATTTAGATGATCTTGACTGCTGATATTTTCTGTTTTTTCCTGTGTGGTGTCAAGTTTATTATTCTTTTTGGAGCATTTTTAGATTTAAAGGTGATTACACACACACATACACACACACACGTTTCATGTTTAAAAGACAATTCCAGTATCATCCAGGGGTTGGTATGCATTTATTTTCCATGTGAATTAAGATTTATTAGTTCTGTATATGCTGAATAATTAATTCTGGGTTGCTTACGAGCATTGTGAACATTATGTTTTGAGATGCTATTTTACATAAATGCTGTGGAAAGTGTTCATTTTTTGTTTTACTTTATAAAGCAAGCAATTTGGTTAGGCAGAAACTTTTAGTTGTGGGCTAAAGTTCTAATGTCAATTCACTATCCAAAGTATTTGCTTTTGTTTTCCTTTATTTTTGCTTTTAATTTTTTTAAAAAAGGGGTCAGTGTTCTGGCAAAATAGAAGAGAATAATGCATATCAGAATGTATAAAGTAAAAATATTTTTTAAATTTTTGATTTAGTTTTGATGTGTGATTTGAAATGTACATTTTTGTGTGTGTTATAAAGTTTGAATACGTGTAGTATTTTAGAAAGATCATTTTTCAAATAGTTGATTAATGAGATGCTCGTTAGGTTGGCCCTTTGTGGCTGACAGTGTTGATCAATTAAATTTAGACAGATGTGGAGGAGTGGACGTCCTGGGATGAAGACGCTCCCACAAGCGTGAAGGTCGAAGGTGGGAATGGAAACGTGGCCGCACAGCAGAATGCCCTGGAGCAGCTGGAACCTGACTACTTTAAGGATATGACACCTACTATAAGGAAAACTCAGAAGGTAGGTTGGAGATTTATGCTTTTGAGGATTAAACTTCTCAAGTTCCTGTAGTTAAAATTATACAATGTGACTTATTAGAAAGCCTATTTGTAATTATTGTTTTGTTTTCTGTCATGTTAAATAAGAATTGTTTATATCTAGATAGGCTAGATATAGAATAAATTATGTCCCCTAGTGATTTAACATTACAGGTAAGCATTTATTTAAATATGATTGTATCTTAGATTCTAGACTCCAGGCTATGTATAAGAGGCTAAGCTGATTATGATAACATTTCCAACAAGTTCACAATTCCACAGTATCTTATCATACTGATAAGTACGTTCCATTGTTTGTAATCATTATAGAAGTGATAGAGGATTCTAGGAACCTTGTGGTAATCATCTGTGTTTTATTTAATCTCTTGTGAGTTGAGTATAAAGGGTCACTAGAGATACAGGGAATTGGCATAACTTTTTTCTTTCTAAAAGTGGAATACATTTTTTTAGTATGAGATTGATTTGTGTGACAGACTTGTGAATTTTAGTACTCCATACAGACTTTTGTTGTTTTTACACTGTAAATTTTGAAAAGAAAAAAGTTTTTTTTTTTTTTGGTACTAGGGATTGAACTCAGACCCTTGTGCTTCCAAGGTAGGTGTGTACCACTTGAGCTACATCTCTAGCAAGAAAGTATATTTTAAGTAACTTCAAAACACAGTATTCAGTTGTTTATTTTTGTATAGCTCTTTGTAAAGTATTCCCTTAATCCTATTTCGTGAACTATAGAAATGATCCCTGAAAGTATAGCCTTTTTAATCCTATTTCAACTGATCTTTCAGATTGTTATTAAGAAGAGAGAGCCACTAAACTTCAGCATTCCGGATGGCAGCACAGGTTTCTCCAGTAGATTAGCAGCCATGCAGGATATGCCTTTTATTCACCAATCTGTGAGTATACTAATGGGAATTAGGTAATAAAGGCTTTTTTTTTTAAAGAAAAGGAAAAAATTCAATGAATTGAACATAATAGCTATATTTCTGTGACTTTGAAATATGTTTAGCAGTTTATAAGAAGTCAACCTGGAATTGTGCCAATCCTGAGAATTTATGAGTTGGTAAATTATATCAGATACCATGCATGATCAGGGATCCATTGTACATAGTAAAGATAGAAACAAAATATGCTATTTAAAAAGTAAGAACTTGTTGGGCGTGGTGGCTCATGCCTATAATCCCAGCACTTGGGAAGCAGAGGCAGGAGGATTGCCTAGAGTTTGAGGCTAGCCTAGGGTATATAGTGAGTTCATGGTCAGCCTGAACTACAAAACAAGACCCTGCCTCAAAAACTAAAACAAAACAAAACAAAACACAGTAAGAGCTTGAAAAGATCACCCCTAAAGTGACTAGCCTTAATAGCAAGTTAGAATAGCAAGTATGATTTAATTTAAAGTGTATTTGACTTAAAATAAAAAATTTTAAAGCTTAAAAAGTGTTGAGCCAGGGATTTAGCTAAAGTGTACTGCACCTATTTTGGAAGCACAAGGGCACGAGTTTGATCCCTAGTACTGCGTAAAAAAAAATAGTGAACAAAGTAGGCTGAGGTTCTTCACCTTAGGAGCATAGCATAATCAGCTTTGGAGTCACTTAAAAACAAGCACCACTGGATATGTTGGCACATGTATGTCACCCCAACACTGTGGGAGGCTGAGGCAGGAAAGTCACAAGTTTAAGCCCAGCCTGGACAACTTAGCAACCTGGTATGACCCTGTCTCAAAATAAAAACTAAAAATAAAATAAAGTGCTAGGAAGGTAGATTGGTACTGTCTATGGTTTTGGTTATAGCTGCCAATGCCAAAACAAAACAAATTTAGAAATCCCCACAAATACCTATCATTCCTCAGAACTAAGTTTAAGCAGACTTTGATTTGTTTTATTATTTATCTATAGTGTAACTGCCCCAAATTTAGTGACACCAAACACCATTTCTGATATAGTTTTATGTCTCTGAAATCTAGGGCCACTGAATTAGATGGCCCTGGCCTGGTGGCCAATGAGTATACATCATAGGGCTGGGGCTGCAGGATGGACGAACAGTGGCCTGATCCACATTGGAGAGGTCATTTCAGAGTTGACTCATGTGGCTGGCAGATTAATGCTGATGGTTGCAGTGAAGCCTCAGCTCCTTGCCATGGACCTCTGTGTGGGGCCTTCTAATCCTCTGATGGCATAACTGCAGACTTTGCCAAAACAAGGGACCCAGAAGAGAGCAAGCTACAGTGACACCACAGTGCATTCTTACCACATGATCTTATACGTGGCACATTGTGCCTCCCATGCAACTTTGTTCAGTGGGACTGGATCACTGAACCTAGCTCACATGCGGGGGGGGGGGGTGTGAATTAAGCTACACCTGTTAAAGGAAGGAAAGTCAAAGTTTTTGGAAACATATTTTTAAATCACATTTATTGGTCCTTTTATGAATTTTATTTAGGTTTTAAAACTGCACAGGAGCTACTGAGGCCCCTCTCCCCAGGAAATCATTTTCAGGCTTGGTTTGAATTGCTCAATAAGTGTTCCCAGTAATGTAGTACCCATGCTAGGTGCTAGTAATACAGAGGTTAACTAAGCCGAAAGGCAGGACAATGCATTCTGCTGCGGAAGGTGGCCTCCTGATGAAGTGGTCATTCACTGAATTACAGACTTTTATGATTCCTAGGCAGTTGCATGATATAGTGGAAGCACAGTAACATTGTAGAGACTACTCTGAATAATATAACATCATAATAATTAATTCTTCTTTTGTATTTCTCAATTTGAAACTTTTTTCATGTGCATTTGATGATTAGTGGCAAAGTGGTTCTATTCTGCTCGTAAACTCCGAAGTGCAGTTATGATATTGTAATTGAGATGCTGCTCACTGTGTAGTTGTCATTGTGCAGTCACTCAGAGTTGGGAAGAAGTGGATCGAATGGATGGAGGGTCCAGGGCTATTTTACCTACTTTTCCTACTTTTCTGATTGCAGAGAAGAGGATAATAATCAACTGGACTGCCTTCTCTCTACCAGAAATACTTTATCATTCTTTCTACAATTAGGTCCTTTTTAAAATACACACATTATATTTTTCTTCTGAAATTCATCATTTATATTGTGGGAACTCCTTTTATATCGTGATATTAATTTTTCTCTAGTCTTTTATATTTTTCAATCTGTTCTTAGCTTTATAATATGCTTTAGATTTTTTTTTTGGTACTGGGAATTGAACTCGGGGCCTTGAACTTGCCAGGCAGGTGCTGCACTGCTGAGCTATATCCCCTGTCCTTGCTTTGGATATTTTTGATGCAGATGTTTTTCACTTTTTATGTGGGCAACTCTGCCTTCTCCTTTTTGCTTAGAAGGATATCTCCACTAAAGATATCTTCCTTTTTAATAGTAGTTTATTTAGTAGTTTTATTTTATTTTATTTTATTTTTTTGAGACAGGGTCTCACTTTGTAGTTCAGGCTGGCTCTGAGCTCACTATGTAGTCCAGGCAAGCCTCAAACTCAGCAATCCTCCTGCCTCTGCCTCCCAAGTGCTGGGATTACAGGCATGAGCCACCATGCCCGGCATTAGTAGTTTTATTTTTTATATCACAATCTTTTATGTGCATATCAGCCAAACACCTGAGTGGAAAAATAGATAACTATTATAAATGAAAAATTTATGAATGAGAATTACACAATCTAATAACATGAAGAAAACTTTCATTGTATTAGCTCTTAAAGAAATTCAAAGCAAGTGTCAGCAAATTAGCAAAGATAAAAAATAAGGCAAATATCAGTATTGACAAAGGTACAAACAAGACTTGTATCGATTTGTTGGCAGAATAGTTACAGCATATCAAGTCACTTATACTTTATTTTAGTTGCTTTAATAATGACCCTTTTCTCTGAGTTGTATATTTTCACCTACTTTGGAAATACATAGTAAAGATGATCAGAACTAGGTTTTTTTGTTTTTGGTTTTTGTAATCAGAACTAGTTTTTAACAAAGGATAGTATTACATCAGAAGAAGAAAATCCTAAACATCAGTATTTAGAGCTCAGTATGCAAAATAGTATCTGTTTACATATGAATACTGATTATTTTACACATTACCACTTTCGCCCCTAACAGAATATCCTAGAATGATCATTTTTATTTGTTTTTGGAAGAAACAAAACTGAATATTTAGAAATCTGGCTTAGGAAATCATGAACGGTGTTGACCAACTGATGATCAGCTATCTAGGACAGGAAAAGGAAGTAGAATCCCGACTAAGAGGAGTTTTCCCTGACTTACCATTGTCTACAGAGTGGACAGAGGAAGTGCCACTGAAAACACGCACATTCTGTACACTTAAATGATGATGACCATGCTAGCTTGGAAACTTCAGCTCACATTAGTTGACTAAAGCATTTCAAATTAGGTCTTAGATCATTCAGTCTCTTTTTTCCTCTACTTTGTCCCTTTTCTCTTTTGAAAGGAGAAACAGGAAAAAAAATTGTGTCTATTCCAACTAAGTAAGCAAAAGTAGAAAATGAAATGTAAAGGGGTACCCCATGAGCTGTAAGAAGAAAGGTGGACTCGCTGGGACTGGTAGCAGGGAAGTCTTGCATTATTAGGAAACCTGATGGTCTAGGCAAACCAGCAGCCAAATCGTTTTGCCTGTGGAGGATGTGGCAGGGAACTGTAGAGTGATGGGTTCTCAGTTACGTTTTTCAAGGTATTTTCCTGACTGCTTTGTGGAGAAGGGTGGGCTATACTATCTCACTTTTGCTTTTTTTTTTTTTTCAGTCTGAATTAGGTGACTTGGATACCTGGCAAGAAAATACCAATGCATGGGAAGAAGAAGAAGATGCAGCCTGGCAAGCAGAAGAAGTTCTGAGGTATTTGAGTGCTATTTAGATTATAACCCGAGGAGAAGAACTGGATTTGTTTCCTGTTGGATTTAAGGTTGAGTAAGCCAGTTAGACCAAATGTTCTTTCTTCTTGCTTGTCAGGTGATAAATCCTCGTATCCATAGACAATGTGAACTTTTTCTGGGTGTCAGACTGCCTTTGCCATTTTATATGACCAAGAATAAAGCAATGTAGGGAAAAAAATAACTTCATTGGTAGTATGCGAAATTTTTCACAATATATTACATTGCCATCCTGGTCACCCTTCTCTGAAGAGGATCTACCGTTATACTGTGTGTACTTCTAGCTTAGAAGTCATAACTTTGTTTTTGTTTTCTCATGGCCCGGCCTACACATTTGAATGAATGAATGTAGCACTTTATATCTGTGTCTGTGTATATATATCTTAATAGATGATTATGGAAGCCCTGCATAACAGATAGTCATAGACTACAGAAAAGTAAATATTACTCTGCAGGCTTTAAAGTTCATTTTTGTTGGTGGTTTCTTTGTTTGAATGAGCAATAAACTAGTTCTTGCTAATTGTGCATTAGGTCAGAGTAAAGACAAAGTTTATCTTGAAGAACTTATGCCTATGATCACTGATGAAAACTCACATTTAAATATGTCTAAGTTATTTATGCGTTTAAAATAGATGTATGGTAAAATGCAGTGATATATGATTTTTTTGCATTTTGAATGTAAAGTCATTTTTACCATAGAAATAGAAATGAATTACTTTATCTATCTTTCATTTTTGTATTTTACATTTTAGTCTTTGTTGTTAAATTACAACTGTTTTTAACAGCCAGCAGAGGGTGCAATTAAGTAGCTGGAGATAATGGGTGGTTTTTTAAAACTTTCATCCTGTTTTTAGCATGTGTGCTTTTGTCTTTTGAAAATCAGTACAATTATGAGAGTTTTTAATACTTTATTCCTATTAAAAATTATAAACTACAGTATGTATATTTTGGCAGCATTAAAAATAAGGACACAACCATTAAAAAAATCATAGACACAGATGTTAGTGTTTTAGAAAATTTTGGGCATTCTAGTGATTATTAGTTTTTTTGTTTTATTTTGTTTTTGAGACAGGGTCTTGCTTTGTAGTTCAGGCTGGCCCTGAGCTCACTATGTAGCCCAGGCAAGCCTCCAACTCGGCCATCCTCCTGACTCTGCCTCCCGAGTGCTGGGATTACAGGCATGAGCCACCATGCCCAGCACTATGGTATGTGGTATTGATTGCTGGTGGGCATGAGTCACCACGCCCAGCACTGGATGTGGTTACCTGGGATTGAACTCAGGACCTTGTGCTTGCGAGGCAGGCACTGGAACCACTGAGCTAAATTTCCGGCCCAAGTGATTATTGGTTTTCATTAGCCTCAAGGATAAAGGAAGGAAAGAGATGTTCATTTTGAATCAATAATCTTTTTTTTTTTTTTTTTTTTTTTTTTGCTTTTTGGAGACAGGGTCTCGCTTTGTAGTTCAGGCTGGCCCTGAGCTCACTATGGTGCCCAGGCAAGCCGCCGCGAACTCAGCAATCCTCCTGTCTCTGCTTCCCGAGTGCTGGGATTACAGACGTGAGCCACCACGCCCAGCATTATATGTGGTAACCGGGGATTGAACTCAGGTCCTTGCG
>PVIC010006613.1:0-41224 GCA_004025085.1 Thryonomys swinderianus
GAGACCCTGTCTCAAAAAAAAAAAAAAAAGATAAGATTTTTTTCCTTCTGAACATTCAGCAATGAATATACAAATTATGTCAGGTTTGCTATTTAGGGGACAGTGATAGGCAATGATCTGCATTCTTTATTATTTTAAATTTAGTGTCTTTAGATATATATGTATACACATGCACTTATATTGTTCATAATATTACCTGTACACCATAGGTACTATAATGTGCTGTATATACAACACAGTAACTATATAAAATATGTAGCTTCTATGCAGCATACTTTATAGTTCACATGTAAATTATAAAAAATAATATGTTAAATTGACTGTATTATGCAGGTGGTGTATAAAGTTTGATCAAAACCTATGGTGTGTGGTCAGAGATTTAGCTCAGTGGTTCTGGGTCCCTGCTTTGTAAACACAAGCTCACGAGTCTGATCCCTAGTACCACCAAAAAAGCAAAGCAAAACAAATCTCATTTAGTGAGTGTTAAAATAAAAATATACAGTAAAAGACATATTGATGCATCTCAGAACACACCCTCTTGTCTCAAATATACTTATTCCATCACTTGTCATTTTCCAAAGCAATTCTAGAAGTCCTCTTTTGAAGACTCTTTACAGAGTCTGAGCAAAAGTATGGTAAATGCTGCTGCTAAATGTCATCCCATAAAAAGGCAGGTTCATTCTTTATGGCAGAGTAATACTCCATTTTATTTTTTAAAAAAACACATCTTCTTTAGGTGCAAATGGAGACACCTGGAGTATATACTAATAAGTGAAATCAATAGATCACAGATAGGCAAATTCTGGATCTTCTCTTTGACATGAACACCTGTAGAGGCAAATGAGCTCTAGAACGTATGACAGCTTTTATAGAGTGGGAAATTTTCATAGGAAATTTAATGTGGGAGTGTAATGAGGGAAAGGAATAAATATAGTACAGAAAGAAAATAAAAGAATATGCATAAAGGGGGTGGGAGGTGTGGGTGGGTAGGGATATGGGTAAAAATGAGAATTAACTTGTGTCATATACTGGTACAAATTCCCCAATGTTATACGTGATTGTGAGATGTATATAAATTGTACCAATAAAGAATTCAATTTTAAAAAAAAAGTTCAAAAAAAAAAGGCAGGTTCATAAAACATTACAGTGCGGCCTGACTTCCCTTCATCACTCCATCCAGTACTATGTGATAGCTGGCTTTTCCACAAAGTCAAAAGGACCATGAAAGGTAAATGTTTTGAAGCGATTCAAGACAGACAGTGCAAAGAAAGACCCAAAAGATGAATTCCAGACCAGATTCAGAGTGTGGCCAGAGCAGTGGGGAAGTGTATTCATGGCAATGGGAAGTATTCTGTGTATCTTTTCTATAAATTTAAAAATTAACTATTTTGTAATCACACTTAGTATTCATATATATGAGAAATGATATATTTATATGCCTATCTATCCAAATGTACAGATGCATGTATACTTTGCCAATGTCTCTCAGAGACAATGAAATTTTACCCATTTATGATTTGACGAATTAAAAACAGGACTTCTAATATGCTAAACACGCATTTTGCTATGCAATTAAATCTCTACTCATAAACTTGTATTTAGAAGTTCCAACACTTTATTAATAAATTATGCTTAAATACATATCTTTTTCTTTCTTAAATAATACATTTCAGTAGATCCTGTACTGCTGCTTTTAAATTTACTCATCTTTGACTGTATTGAATATTTTGGAATCAGTTCTTGCTTAAGTGCTTTTTGATGGAGAGATTTGGCCCGTTTTTCAGGCTTTTAGTAATGTTCCTTGGTAGTTTAGGTTCTGCGTGTACAGAAATCTTTGTGTTACTTCTTTCACTGTTAGGTGGATGTAGGACAGTACAGAATATGGTCTCTTTTCTCTCTGTCAGAAGGGCAGATTGGCTTTGAAAATTTGACTTTTCTGTATTTAAGCCTGCTTCTTTTTGTAGAACAAAATGTGTGGTTGCAAAAGCCCATCATCACCAGGTGCAGCCTATTCTCATTGTTCTACAAAAGAAATTTTAGCTTTACAGCTCACACGTGCCCCTTAACCTTAGAGAAATATGCTATATTAGTTACTTCTGACATCATCATGAGAATATTTTTATCTGCTTCTTCCTGTACCTCTGCCTGAACTGTACTGCTTTTAGCAACATTTTAGACCTTCTATATTTCTGCTCTTTTATTTTCCTTATTCCATATGACTTCTGAGTAGTGAATTCTTTCCTGACATCGCCATGCTAAAAAAGCATGCTGTATTAGGTTTTCCTAATTAGCAATGACCTAATAACTAGTGCTTTATAGTTTTCTCTTGCAAGATATAAAGTACCTAAATAGATACTTAATAAACATGTACTTTAAATTAGCAATTTTTTATATTTCTCCAGTTTTGTAAGTTATTTTATGTTCCTCAGTAAAGTTTTTATTGTCATTCCTAAAGTACTGCATAGTCTTTTATGAACTCCAGCTCCACTCAGTCTTTTCATTTATCACTCCAATTCTCTGAATGCAACCGCATTGTATTAAATTAAAATAATCGTATTGATTAATGGTATGGATATTATTTAGTTTCCCCTCAGAGCAGCCACGTTTTGTGAATATAAGTACTCATTAAAACTTCCACAAGAAAATGTAGAAGAAAATGTGAACGAACTTTCATTTAATATTATTAGGAAAAATATCTTACCTTTCTGACCAACAGGACAATATAGGAAAGGAGCCAAATTTTTAGGCAAATCAACAGAACAGTTTCATGAATACTAAAAATATAAGCTAATAAAGGTAGTCTTGATGCTGCTACATTTCTTTCTCTGAAATAATGCCTGTATTTTTCAGTTTTTTAAAACACTTTGTGGAACATTTGAATTACTTTTAAAGGTCATTATTTGCATTTGCTTTTTTAAGCCTCATTCCTCTTATGTGAGATGAGCATATGTTTCTGCCAAGCTTTGATTTTTCTGTGACAAGCACAGAAAAGCACCCTGCTAATTAGAAAGGCATACATATTTCCTAATATCCAACCATTCACTTCATTAATCATAGGCATTTCCTGGTTGAATGAATATATGAATGCTGAGAATACCAAAGAAAAGATGTTTTGCCATTTGAAATGGCTGAATATTACACAATAAAGAAATACCACAGAGCTGCACATTCCTTTTTAGTCCACTTCAATACCCCGAGGAAAAAGAAACATTAAAACATCATTTTTTTAAAGAATTAAAGCCCCAGAACCATTAAGTTCAGAAATTATGGCTTCCTTTAACCTTGGAGAGCATTTTATCTTTTCATTCAATAACATCATGCCTCATAATTACCAATTTCCTCATTTGATAATTTTATACATCTTGGGTAGGGACCTGTCTAAAACTTAAACTGATTATGCTAAGTTTAAGCATCTTATATATTTATTAAAATTATGACTACACACTGGGTATTATATTATTGAAATAGATCCACTTATTCTGAGTATATGAAAAAATAAAAGAAAGTTTATAAAAGTGAGTCATTTAAATTTTCACCAAGCTTTATTTGTTGGTATTAGTGATGATTAAATCAAATGAAACTTTGCAGCATTTCCTGCATTTTGTGTCATGTACATGCATTATACAAGAAATGATTTTAAAAGCAGTGCATGTTTTCAGTAAAAGATTATTGTAGTTAAAGACAGATTGGCATTAATCCCTTTCAGAATACTTCCCTTAGCTTCCAACCCACTTATCCCATTGTTGCTTCTGCTTTCTGAAGCAGTGGTGGGTCCAATTCTGTGAGTGGCATTATTAGCTGTCCTGTCATGGCTACCTTGATGTCCTGAATCAGTTCAAAATGTCTTCCTTTCACAGTAATTTCATCTTCCTGGAGGAGCCTGACATTGCATAGCACCACATCTAGTAAATACAGTGGATCAAGACACACTGTGCTACTTTTATGAGTCTGCCTTTGGCTGGATGGCACTCAGCAGCAGTATTCACTATACTTTTTTGGTCATATCTTGTGTTTGGGGATTGAACTCGGGACCTTGTGTGGCAGACATCGGAACCACTGAGCTAAAACCCCAGTCCTTTCATAACACTTTGCAAAAACATAAGAGAAGACTTTAAGATCTGCTTCAGAAGATGGCAACATCAGTGGAAAACATGCACTTGAAGTAAGAGGAATTACTTTGAAGATGATTGAAGGCAATGTATAATTTACTCTAGTAAATTAAAAAAATCACACAACATTGATTTTGATTATCCCTTGTATTTATGGTAATTTTAGCTTCATTAATACAATTTCTAAAGGGAGGGTTTTGTGCAAAAATACTTTTCAGTGAAGTATTTAGTTCAGGTTAATTTTGAAATCTTTGAAATAGTTTTACTGAAAGGGATAGGATAGAAAATTGTTCTATTATATTTCATTAAATGATATTTTCTTAAGAGTATGATCTTTTCTAATTTACCAAAAAGCTGAAACAAAGAGTTTGATTTCATAGAAACTCATATGCATATCCTACCAAATTTATAGTTGGACTTTATAAATTTTAGAGCTTTCTGACCTCTTAGGTGAACTACAGCAAGTAACTCATCTCTTTCCACTCCATATATCCCACCAGGGATAAGGTTAATCATATTTACAATCTATTTACTTCACAGTTGGATTGAAGAGGTGATCATTGAGAAGAGTTCTTGGAAGCTAAATGAGAAATAAGTGCCAATTATAATGTACACTTTATATGCAAGTGCTAATGAAGTAGTAAAATCAAACTCATGTATTTTAAGCTCTTCAGGAAAATACAATTATAAATAGAGCATAGAAAGAGCAAACAATAGTCATGGATTATAGTTTAAGACTTTTCATACAGGTCTTTTCCATGATAAACTCTTCTTGCCAGGTTACAGACTTCTACTTTAAATCATCTGATGCAATTAAGGATCTGAATTACATCACAAGTTAGCTGTCTGTGCCATTCAGTAAAAATTGTTTCCATCACTTTATTAACCATTTGGATAGAATTCAAATATCCCATATGATTTGATCTGTGTATCGGGGTGTATATGAAGATAATTTTCTTTGCTCCTGAGAGTAGTACAAGATTTTGCAGCTATAGATTTTCACATGTATACTATGTTATTGAGTGGATCACACAAAGTTTTTTAGACTAAAAAATGTAGACCTGAAGTATTGTGAGAAATACATTGATCTCGCCTGTAATGAACAAAAAGCCTTAACATTTTCTTCTTGACTATGTAAGTCTGTGCATGAATTTGCACAAGACAATACTTATTAATCAATCTTTTTTGAATGCACTGTCTTTAGGGAGCAGCTGTTTGTATGTTCACGAAATAAACATATTGATGAGAAATCTTGTAATTCACAACTTGAGGATGGCCAAGGGTGAGGCGAGTAGGACCCAGCACTTGGCGAAATTCAGAAGCTCAGAAAACTGCACCTGAATGTAGAGCTATTCAGGCAAAGAGTGGGGGGGGGGGGTTGCACTTTTGCAGCCTTTTATGAGAACATCTTGAATTGGAGCTTTCCATCGAGGATTTGAACACTCTAAGTTCAGAAATGAATCTGAGACCTACAAAGAATATGTTCAATGTTAAAACAATAGATGTGCTCATGCAGCTACACAGTGCCAACAAATGGGCAATTTGCATATATAAAATGTGTCTTCCTTCCTAAAAAGGTAGAAAGCAGTCCTGAGCAGAGGAAGTAGGTTCTCATTTAAATAAATAAGTTATAAATGTAATTTTTAGACCTTTCAATTAGGCTTTATTAAGAATTTGTATGAATGAAGCTGTTAATCGGCCAGCCTGTTTTAAATTCATTTGTTGAGGTTGAAAGAATCTTAGCCCCAGACGCGGAGCAATTGCAGTAGTATACAGATTTCAAATTTCTGTTGAAAATCTCTCCTCAAGTTACAAGAAACCCCACTGACAAGAGGCTCTCAGGGGCATCAGTACCAAACTGAACATATTCAAATGTTTCCCCATATGTTGATGCTCTTTACTGTTACAGAACGTGTAACTCTTTCTAGGGAGGCCTATATTAGCAGAAAGATCTTTGCCAAGTTCCTCCTATTTAGGTTTATGGAAGTAAACTTAGGAAGTTCCCTGAACACAAAGATCTATTATTAATGCTAGTTAGCAATACTTGTCTTTCTTTGTTTATTTATACTTTTAGGTGCCATTTTATAATTATAATTAAAAACTAAATTAATTTGAAAGATGATCCACTGTGGCAGATTACAGCTGACAACACTCAGGATGCTCAGAGATCCTCAGCAGTATGTGCTGCTACTCAAAACTGAAAGTGAATGAACAACTCGATTTAGTCCATTACATGATGTCCAGAATCGAAAATATTTAGAACAAAAGAACTATTATTTCTCAATCCTGCCACTGCCCATCCCTCAACTCTGAGGATGCCCACCTTGAGGAGAGTACTGAACCCTGTGTAGGAAGAAGTCCAGGGAAAAGCTTGTTAGGTCCATATCCAATTTTAAGAGGAATATAAAACCATCATAGAAAAGAAACTCTCCATGAAACAACATAATCACAATTTCAGAAATTTAACAAAAAGAGAGAATACAAAAATTTGTTGTAACGGTAAGTTCCCAATAAAAGCAAGCCTAGCAAAATACTGTACATAAAGTATTGCCAATACAAAGTAAAAAGGCTAGAACTTGAAAGAAAGTATTTTAAGCCCTAAAAGAGAAATGAATTATCAAGCTGTAATCCTGTATCCGGCAGAATTGACCTTCAAAATGGAGGGGAAGACTTACATAGAAAGAAATACATGACCTTTAAATTAGTTGAATAAAATATGTGGGGGGGGGAGAGACAGAGAGAGAGACAGAGAGACAGAGACAGAGACACAGAGAGAGAGAGAGGCCATCACTCTTAGAATTAGTAAACCAATTCAACAAAAGAGCAGAATGCAAAATCAATAGATAAAAATCACTTACATTCCTTGAGACCAACAAGTTCATTGAGAAAGAAATCAAGAAAGCAATCCCATTAACAATAGCTTCAAAATCTAAATACATAAGAATTAACCTAGTAAAAGATCTCTATGATAAAAACTATAGTAGTCTAAAAAAGATGTAGAAAAGGACATCATGAAATGGAAAGGTATCCTCTTTTCCTGAAGAGTACAACGATTGTCAAAATGTTCATATTACAAAAAAGTGACATAAAGATTTAACACGATGTCACTGGGGATTTAGCTAAAGTGGTACCGCGCCAACCTTGAATGCACAAGGGCCTGAGTTCAATCCCCGGTACCACCGGGGGAAAAAAAAAAAGATTTAACACGATTTCAATCAAAATATCAACAGAATTCTTCACACAATTAGAAAAAGCAATCTTAAAATTTACATGGAACCAGAAGAGGCCAATAATACCCAAAGCAGTCCTGAACAATCAGACCAAAGCAGGAAGCAACACAATCTTGGATATCAAAATAAAATAGAAAGAAAAATGTGGGGGGCTTTGTAAGTAAGGGGAAGAGGAAGTGAAGTAATAGAGGAGAATGGGGGAAGAAAAAAGCATCAAGTTATACACAGGTACAAATTCCCTATGATGAATTGGATCATTATGTGTATCTAAAATGCACCATTAAAATAATTTTGTATAAGACATACTAGAAAGCTAGAGTGAGAAAAGCAGGATGGTACATGCAGATAAGGAGAATAGAGTTAAGGATGCATTAACAAAGCACACTCAGCCATCTGATGTCTGACAAGGAAGCCAAAACCATATGCTAGAGAGAAGATCCCCTTTTAATAAGTGGTTCTGGGAAAATGGATATCCTCATGCACAAGAAACACATGTACCCATACTTCTTACTCTGTACTAAACCCAATCAAAATGAATCAAAGAGCTATATATAAGTGGAGAAACACTGAATCCACTGAAAACTGAAATAAATGAATGTCTTAAAGTTACAGGCAAAGGCAAAGACTTTCTGAGAAGAATCCTAATTGCATGGGAAATAATACCAGTCAACAAATGGAACTGTACTAAGTTAAATAGCTTGTGCACTGCAAAAAAAAATGTGAAGAAACAAATCACCAGTAAGAAGAAAATTTTGTTGATTACCCTTCAGGCTGAGGAATAATATCTAGAATATATAAAGAACTAAAGAAATTGTATCTCCAACATGAAAGACTGAATCAAAAATGGTAAATTGAAATACATAGTCACTTTTCAAATGGCCAGTAGCTACATGAACAAGTATTCAGGTTCTTTTCGCTATGACAGAAATATAAATGAAAAAAAAAATCTAGTGTAAGATTTCTTACACTAGACAAAGTGGCTATCATCAAGACTTCAAAAAGCAACAAATACAGGTAAGGTTTTAGAAGGATCACTTCTGCACTGTTGGTGGAAGTATAGTAATATATGAGCACTGGGAAAAACAATATGGACATTTCTAAAAAAAAATTAGTTTGAAAATTTAATTTGCCCCAGCTATACCTCTTGTGTTATCATGTCAAAGATTTGAAGACTTACAGTGATACATCGCTACCCTTGTTCATAACAACATAACTTGTAATGGCTTACATTTGGAAGTGGGTCATATGCCCAGCAGCAAATGAGTGAATAAAGAAAATATGTTATAATTCTTTTGTACATATTCCTAGCAGAGCAATATCAGGGTCAAATGAGACCGCTAATCCTAGTTTTTTGAGGTATCTCCACACTGATTTCCATAGACGTACCAGTCTACATTTCCACCAACAGTAGAGAAGGGGTCCTTTCTCCCCGCAACTTCGCCAGCATTTGTTGCTGGGTAATTTTGAGATAGCAGCCACTCTTTGTGGAATGAGATGAAGTTTTAGTGTTGTGTTCATCTGCATTTCTTGGATGATAGCTAAATCTTGGAAACAACCCAAATGCACATCAACTGGAGAACGGATAAAGAAGTGTTTTTTCTATAACATGGAGTATGACTCTGCCTTAAAGAATGATACATTTGAGTCTTTTATACACAAATGGGCATACCTTGAAGACATATAAATGAAATAAATAGGTCACAGATGTGTAAATATTGTATCTGTTGTGTGGTATGAGAAACTGAAAATGTTAATGAGTTCTAGCATGTATGATGGATACTGAAAATAGAAAATATTCAAAGGGAAATGTGGAGGAGTGAGTAATGAGGGAAAAGAAAAATGTGATGGTAATAGAAAAAGGAAACAAAGTTTATGTATTTAGGGGGTGGGGGATTGTGGAGTGGGCAAGGAAATTGGAAAAAATGAGAATTAAATCATGTCATATACTGGTATAAATTCCCAAAATTGAGTGTGATTATGATGTGTATATACAATGTACCAATAAATTTTTAAAAAAGGGAATATGTTATATATATATATATATATATATATATATATATATATATAGTGTAAAACTACTCCATTATAAAGAAGAATAAATTTCAGTAATTTGTAGGTATAGTTATGAAACTGTGCCTGTAGTAGTTAAGTGAAATCAATCAAATACAGAAAGCTAGAACTCGTGGACTTTTTATATGAGAAATTCAAAATATGTATAACTTAAAGAAAAAAAATTAAAAGATAGTAAACAAGGAGATGGGTTTTATGGATATGGGAAAGGTATCTAGAGAAGGCTGTAGATGGGATACTTCAGAGAGGTAGAGGAAGCAACAAGGTTCGAATGCGATGTGCACATGTTGCAATACCCCATGTTGAGTGTATGCATCATGTACCACAGGCCAGGTGTGGTGGCTGAAGTCTGTCATCCTAGCAGTCGGGATGCAGAGGCAGGAGGGTTGCTGAGTTCGAGGCTTACCTGGGCTAGAAATTGCAAAAACATATAAAACAATTGTCGTGGAGGCTCCAACCTACAAATGGCAGTGCTCAATAGATGGCACTGTTTTTTTTTTTTTTTTTTTTTTAGAGAAGAAACGGCATTCTTTATTGACCAGACAGGAAACAAGAAAGATGAAGACAAGTCAACTGCACCTACGTGCTGCTCTCCTGTCAGTTGTATTTCTTTCTTTTATTTCTTTTATTTATTTTTATTTTTAATTGAATTCTTTGTTGGTACAATTTATATACATCTCAAAAATCACATATAATCCCACTCCCTCTTACAGACTTCTGAGCTAGAAACCGTGCATGCTTAGTCACACTTGCTCCTGAACGCCCTAGGCTTCGTGCATAATGGCCCCCTCTCAGGCACTCTAGGTCCTACTGAGAACGAGCCTTCATGCCGAGTCTACAAAGGCCGGGACAGACACCTTGGAATGGGTGAGGCGAGTAGGTCCATCTAACAGAGTTCCATGGGGGGCTGTGAGGTGAAGTTTGCAGGTACCGCCACAGAAAGAAAGGCGCAGAGATTGAATAAGTCGTTCCGGAAATCATTGACGAAGCAGATGTTCAAACAGTGCGTGTTACGTCCTGCCCCAACACACTGAATGTTTCTGATTGTAGGACAGAGACACAAACATCTGCTTAACCACATCCACCGGAAATCAGCTGGAATCCAGCCAAACGCGTCCTGGAGAGCATAGGGGAGACAGATTTAATGAACTGCCTGAAAAGGGCTCTACTTTTGTGCCTGGGTGTGTGTTCATGTGCTCGTGTGTGTGTGTGTGTGTGTGTGTGTGTGTGTGTGTGTGTTGTTTCTCATCTTTTTCTCCTTTCATCTTGAATATATGTGTGAAATGTTGTCATATGTGAAATGGAGAAGAATTAGTGCCTTAGTTTAAATCATACAATTCACAGACCAATTCAAGTACCCTCTTCTAAGTACCGCATATGGAAGATTCAAGCACAAGTTTCTATCCACATACTCATTGGTTCAGACCCTAGTATAGCTTTCTCTCAATCCTCCAATTAGACTTCCCTCCCTCTGCTTCCCATTCTCTGCCCCAGCACACAACCCTCTCAACTCACTTTTCTCCTCTTTATCAAGATATAAAAACGACACCAAAACTTGTTTATATTAGTTACAAGTCATTTTATTAACACCTTCAGTCACATCACACGATGTTTTACATGGTAATATTTTAAATAAATTTCCAATATTTGCAAAATGTTTTAAATGTATGTTAACTCCTTTCACTGAATTTTAACCTCTTTTTCTGGTAGTGAGGACTGAGCCCAGGACCTTTGCACTTATCAACAGCCCATCATTTTAGGGTTTTAGCATTTTGTCTATTGACACAGTGTCTTTCAAATTTCCCTTCACTGAGACTGACTTTCAATAATCCTGCTTCATCCTCCCAGAGTGCTTGGATTACCAGTGTACATTGTTCACTGGGTAAATTTTCTCATTTACATTTTAGGGATGCACAATAAGATGACATTGTAAACAAAAGAAAATGAACCATGACATGCTTCAGGGTGTATAAATCTGATTTGCAACAGGAAAAAGTGTAGAAAGTCCTTTCCTTTCTAATAAAATAGAGTAGAAAGAGATATGGAGCTAAAGTGAAAGATTTGTGGGAAGTAAAACTTTCTGCAACTGTTCTGGAATGGCCGTATGTTACATTATACCACGAAAATATACTTTATACAATTTTGATTGAAACATATTAAGAGATGCCTCAATGCTATTGTATCTAACAGATGCTTCTGTTGCTATTTTATCTATAAGATGCTTCTGTTCTTATAGCTTTTATAGCTAGTAAATTGGCCATCAGCTATTTATTAGATAGTAAACAAGAGTCATATTTGGTATTTTTGTACTTGCAAATATTTTGTCTCTGCGTTTTCAGTCAAGAAGATTGCATTTTTCTAAGTGATCACAAGATTTCCATGTCACACAATCTTCTTAGTATGGTCATATTATACTTCTAATGCTGCCTTAAATGGCACTATAAGTGGGGTGGCTTAAACAAAATAAGTTTTCTCTCTGTTGTGAAGCCTACACGTCAGAGATTAAGATGTTAAAGAACTGACTTGCTTTTTGCCCTCCCTTTTCGTTTTGCACATGGTGGTCTACTCTTCGTCTTAACACAGTGATTCTTTGGTGTATAGCTGTGTCTTAATTATCTTATCAGGAGACCAATTTTATCACATCAATGTCCAATGCAATAATTTCACTTGATGGTAATTTCTTTTCTAAAGGTCCTATCTCCAAATACAGAACATCCTGAAGCACATAGAGCAGAACACTGTTTGAACCATGATGGTGAATTCACAATTATACATTTTTAAGTTATCGAATATGAGCAGTCTCATCATTATGAAAAAGTGACAGGCAAAGATAGAAAATAAATGGTCAAGTGGGAGCATAATTAGGGCCTACATCATGCACAAAGCACTCATTTCATTAATAAAATCTCTGAAAGAAAAATTGTTGAAGATGGGGATTTACTTTTGTCATGAAAAATAAATCCGATGGTTTGTAAATATATTAAATATTTCTCTACATCAATTATCATAACGGAAAATTAAATTATTTTAACTATAAAACTAGAAATATGTAACTTCAAAACAATTCTTGCTGTTAAAGTTACAGAGAAAATCGCTGTGAAAAGCAGAGTGTGATTGCTATTAGATGGCCAGTTGGCAATGTTCAGCAAAACGATGAATATATTCACTCTTCTGTGACCTATTCACACTTTCACACTTATCCTATGAATAAGCTAACATGCCCATGAAATGGAACTCATAGAAGTTCATTCATTCTGGAATTAGACATAGTAAGAAAAGTACAAAAACTATCTATACATTTACATTTATATAACCAATCACATGTGCCATAAATGGAATATTGTGCCTAAATGGAATATTAGGCATCATATTGGAAAAAGAGGTTAATTATACAAGTGGGGAATGTATTTTATGATGTATTCATGTAAAAGTATAATATATGCTGCACTTCATATCACAAAGGGGATAAGTATGTATGTTATTGAAAAGTGATGTATTTCAGAGGAAAATATGGAAAAGATAAAAAATGAACAAATGGCTATGCATGGTTATTGCTCATTTTTGGATTAGACAGTTTATTTTGGAGGGGCTACATGTGGGAGCTCTGGGTATGCTCTGAACATCGGTCTGTATCTTAGGAGTATCTGAGCAAACTTTTTCCATCTGTGTAGTGCTTCACTGTGTTGGCTTTGTCGTATTTGATATTTCTTGGTATTATATCTTCTGCAATTGAGGTTCTTTTCAGAAAGAATTTCCTATGCTTGTGTTCAAGAATCTGTCCCATTCTATATTCCAAGAGGTTCATTGTCTCAATTTTCTTTGATTTTAATGAATAGCAAGAAATATAGATAAACTACAAATGGTCATTAAGTACATGAAAAAAGATTCAGCATATTTGGACATTAGAGAAATCCAACTCAAAATAACACTGAGATTCTCTTCTAAGAATGGTTATCATCAGGGCCTCAAAAGACAACGAATATGGACAAAACTGTGGGAGAAAAGACACTTCTACGATGCTGGTTAGAATATAAAATACTACAACTACTATAGAAACCAATATAAAGATTTATGAAAAAAGCTATTATTTTCTTTTGACCCAGCTGTCAGTCTTTTGGGTATCTTTCCAAAAGAGTTAAAGTCATCTTTACTATAGTGATGCATGCAAATCCATCTCTGTAAAAGAAAACTCGTAATAGCTATATTTTGGAAACAGCTTATATTCTCATCAACAAATTAATGGGTGGGCAAAGTGGAGCCCACATATACAACAGAATAGTATTCAACCATAAAGAAAAATAACATTTAGTCATTTGTTAGAAAGCTGGTGGCTCTTGAGATCATAATGTTAAGTGGATTTAGATGCAAAAAGTGAAGTATAACAGGCTTGCCTAATATGAGAGACTAGAAGTGAAAATAAAGAGCAAAATAAATGAGATATTGTAAGAAAGAGGGTAGCAGACTTTTGCAGAGACAGGAAGGGAGAAGTGAGAGAGGAAAGAAGGAGTAATAAAATTATGAATATACAATACACGTGTGTGTGTCAATTCACCAAGATGAATGTAGTCACTGTGTATCACATACACCAACAAAAAATTGTGTTGAAAATTAAATAAGTTACTAATCAGAAGAGTGATAGACATGGAGAGTGTAATGATTTTACATTATTATAATTTTGAATTATAATATGATTGAATAGTCTAAATGCGTTTGAATTTTGAACATACACCACTTAGTTGTTCCTATTAGTAAAATAGCCTTCTTCTCCACATGTTTTTTGCTTACATTTATACTCAGAAACAGTAAATTATATTTTCCTTGCCTGTGCTTAACTTATCAACAAAGGTTTGAGATTTCGCCTTTAAAATTGCTGGACCTTGGTAAAAGTGAACAGAATAGAATGGTTACTTTTACTATGCAAAAATAACATAAAAGAAAACTTAAAGAAGTCATTTCATTTTTACCCTCTCCACTTTGGCTTTGTGGGAGATTGTGTCCTTTGGAGTGAACTCCCTCTCATTATAATTAATTGCACACTCTAGATCAGTGATCGTGAACTTTTTAGAGTGTTGGGTACAAGTTCCATAGGTTTCCCACCACTGGTTTAGATGAAACACTATACATTTAGGAAATCATGTCAAATATTGAATTAAATTCATAGGTGATGTTCCTCTCTGCCTGTATGAAGACACAATCAGTGTTGTTAAAATAACAGTAATTATTCTGGATTATTAACATGAAAAACTAATTTTATTAATTTAGTGTTACCTTTTTTTTTTTTTTTTTTTTGAGACAGGGTCTCACTTTGTAGTTCAGGCTGGCTCTGAGCTCATTATGTAGCCCAGGCTGGCCTCGAACTCAGCAATCCTTCTGGCTCTGCCTCCTGAGTGTTGGGATTACAGGCGTGAGCCACCACGCCCAGCAGTTTAGTGTTACCTTTTATTTGGCAGCAACTATTGTAGAAGGATGTCAGTCAAGCCATTTTTTGTACATGTATTTATTTTAAAATGATTTCCAGGACCATTTCTAAATATATTAATAAGCCTCCTTCATATCCCAAATAGTAAACAGGAAGTGATTCAATATTTAACTTTATTTTCCACTTGGCATCTCTTCTCCAAAGAAACTCGGGGCAGTGTTACAAAGACCAATTTTGTTTGTAGTGGCTTTGTTTGACCACATGTGTCTGTAAGTATCACTGATGTTTGGATAAATTTATGGAAATTCTTAATCCTATTACTGATACAGCTTTCAATGATATATTGTTAATTCATAAATTATACGCCTGGAAGTTTAGCAGAGTAGTTGAGTACTTGCCTGACAAGTTTGTGGCCTTGGCTTCCATTCCTAGTACTGGAAAGAAAAAATAAATATAATAATGAAGTGTGTTAAGTTTTTAGTAAATAGTTAAAATTTAGATGAAGGAAAATAATGCATCGTTATATTATTAGAGGCTTTCGCCTCTCTTGTCTTCAAAAAAATGTGTTTACTTACTATGGGTAACCAAGACCTAGTACTCTATTTAACAAGATGGCTAGAAAGGAGAATAAGGAACAGCAACTGCAGTTGAGATATGTACATTTTGTCTTCATAATTAACGACAATGTGGTGAAATAGGAAGCAATATTGGGGAATGGAGAGAATGATAAAAAGAAATGAAGGGAAGGAGGAAGAAAGAAAAGGGAAGGAGAGGCAGGATAAGAGAAAAATATGAGAAAAAAGGGAAAAGTACTGCCTTAACAATATTTGCCTTAAGTGTATGTATGGAGGAAAATGGATGCATAGTGATGTTAATTAGTATTTTCATAGGTTATACCCTGTTAAATATGTTCGTTTCCTTCTCACACAAAGAAAATCCTAGACTGAGCATCAGTCAACTTTAATTTTCTTGAAGCTGAATTCCTGGGGAGCTGGTATCTTCTGAGATAATACTTGAGGTGAGAATAAAATTTCTATTTTGTTTGGATTAAACATTTACAAGAGAAGCAGTTTGTATGAACTCCAGTGTCTTATAACAATGGAATATTTTCTAAAAGAATACTATGTCATGAATATAAAGTACAGTAGCAATCTAACCTTTCATATATAATGTACGTTTTCATTTTTGCTTTTGCTCTTTAATTTTTGACCATTTATTTTGTTTATTATTTTGTGACTCTTCAGCTTCTTATTCCATATTCTTTGCATATTCCCTCTCCCTCCCTCCCTCCCTCCCTCTCTCTCTCTCTCTCTCTCTCTCTCTCTCTCTCTCTCTCTCTCCCTCTTTCTGTTGATTTAATGCAAGACCTCATACTTTTTAGGAAGATTCTCTATCACTGAACTACATCCTCAGTAATGATATGGATTTAATGACACTTTAATAAAGCACATTTCTCTATCAGGCATCCATTAAACACCCATGGACCACATTCATAATTAATATTTAGTCAAATATAAGAAAATTAGTTTCAAAAACAAAAAAAATATAGAACTATTACATAGTATTATCTTCTTCAAAATTGCTTCCTGCTACTTCACTAAGAAGGGGAATAACTGGGTCAAATGGATCCTCTAGATTTAGTTTTCTGAGGATTGTCCATACTGATTGCCATGGTGATTGCATCGGTCTACATTTTCACCAGCAGTGGAGGAGGCTTCCTTTTCGCACAGCCCACCAGCATTTATCTGTTGATTTCTTGATAGAAGCCATTCTTTCTGGAGTAAGACTGAATCTCAGTCTCGTTTTAATTAGCATTTCTTGAATAATCAGCCGCGTTGAACTTTTTTTTCATATATTTATTTGCTGTTTGTACTTAGGTTTAAATATCACATTATTTCTTTTGTGCGAAGAGCTAGAAGCATAAACAAAGGGTCAAAATGAATGATAGATAGGAGGAAGCAGGAAGAAAATGTTCAAATGAGAAAATGAACGAGAAGGAAGGACAACAGAAGGAAAACAAAAGAGAAAAAGAATGGAAGAAAAATTGGTAACAAAGTTTTGTAAACTGGAGGAAGGAGTAGTTGAAGGGTGGGGAAGGGAATAAGGAAAAAAGAATTAAGATATATTCAGATTGAAATTTCTAATGAAGATTGTGCATCAAAGCACATCATGAGTGTGACTAGATAATCTAGATAATGAGACATATTTGAAAATCATATGTGCAATCAGTGATCAATGCTCAGAATAAATGATGCCTAAAAATCAAGAACTATAAAATATCCCAATTATAAGCCAAATAAAAGATTTAAATAGATTGTTTTTTTCCGAAGATATAAAAATGGTCAATAACTACAAGCAAAGGTACTCGACATCATTAGTAACCTGGAAAATTCAAATTAGAATCACAGTGCAATATCACTTCACATCAATAGAATGAATGGCTTATGTCACAAACACAATATAACTAGTATTGGTAGTATCAAGAGAAATTGCAACATGTTTGCATTGTGATAGAATATGCAAAGTAATATAGCATCTGTGGAAAGTAGTTTAATGTTTCTCAAAATGTTAAAGCTCAAAAGGTTTTCCAGGCATGTTTTCTCATCCTTGTAGTCCCAGCACTGGGGACGTAGAGGCAGGAAGATGTCCATGAGTCCAAGGCCAGCCAGTGCTAAACAATGAATATAGGGCCATCCTGAACTACAAAGGCAGACTCTGCCTAAAAAATAAATTTTAAAAAATGCTAGGATAACATGGTGATCCAGAAATTCTACTTTTAGGTATATATACAAAATAATAGCTGTGTGTAGTGGCTCATGCCTGTTATCTCAACACTCAGGAGGCAGAGGCAGGAGGATTGTTGTGAGTTCAACGATAGCCTGTGCTGCATAGTGAGCTCAGGGCCAGACTGAACTACGAAGTGAGACCTTATCTCAAAAAAATTAATACTAAAAAGCATGAATTTAAATAGGTATTTTTACAGCAATGTACATATACATTAGCTTTAATCACAACAGACAGAATGTTTAGCAACCCAACTGTTCGTCAACAGATAAGTAAAGAAAATACTGTGTATTTACAGGGTGATATGTTCAGCCATAAAATGCAATGAAACTGTGATAGATTACTGCATATTATGCTGAATAAATTAAGTGAGACATAAGAATAAATATTGTATGATTTCATGTACATGAGGGAGCTATAATAGATAAATACAAAAGGACAGACTAACAAAAAGAGGGAGAGGGAGAAGGAGAGTGAAAGAGAAAGAGAAAAAAAGGAGAAAGAAACTGGGGATTGAACACGGGGCCTTTACTTGAATCACATTTCCAGTTATTTTTATTTTTTCTGATGTTTTAATTTTGAGACAGGTTCTCAGTGAACAGTTAACGAGTCCAGGCTGGGCTCAGAATTCGAATTCTTTTGCATTTGCATGACAGAGTGCCAAGATTACAGGTCTCTTCTGCATTGCTTGAACTGTCATGTTAGCATCTTAAAATTCTTTTAATTATAAGTTACAGTGCTTAGGTAAGATCATCTCTGGATAATTTGGCAGATATAAACTACTCTTCAGTAAAAGGAAATTTGTCTTCTGTCCCAAGTAACAAAGCAGTTGCCTCATATACTGATCATTTCCCATTGGATAGGTTAAAATATAGATGAGCTTGAAAGGTAAAAGAGATAGAACAAGTGCATAAAAGTGTTATCAAAATAATATAAAAACATTAAAAGATGACAACTTTTTGTAATGCTGAAGCATATGGTCATGGTTCTCTAACTCTGTATCACAAATGGTCTTGAAGTGTGAAAGAATCTAGAATTCTCCTTTTTACCTTATCTCACTATTACTATTGTGCAAAAGGGTAGATATAGATCTACAGAACATTTACTTTACAGTGATGTCAAGGAAATATTTTTTTTTAATTCAGTCCAGTACATTCTTCATTCTGTGTCTCTCCAGAAAATAGTAGAATTTTTAGCTACTTCATAAAATAGGCCATATAGTTGGGTGGAATAGAGTCACAAAACCCCTTGAGTGGATTATAACATTGCGCTAGAGTACTGTATTACAAGGTCCATCGTATCTATACAGACACATATACTCAGATGCATAAATGACTTTTCCAAAAAATATATGTTACCCACCAAAAGAACCAGATTATGTAGTGTTTGAAATGTCATTGAGGAAAAATTATTATAGTGGATTTGAGAATGTTTACTATTTACTTATTTGAGTAATATTGAATCCACTATAGCAAGGAACAGCTACAATTTGAGCCCTGAATGTACTCAATGTTCCCAAAACTATCAGTTCATAATTATGTTCAGTTGACAACTTGATTTCTCATTATTTTAATTCTCATTTTGCTCAATCATACTGTAAGAATTCCATTTATTCAAGTCTCATATCCTTGAATCTTTACTGAAGTATAGCTATAATCCAATAGATTATGTCTCAGCCATTCTTTGTAAATATAGAGGCTTTTATAATTTCAGACAGACCAAACATAAAATGTAGCATGTCAAATCATCAAACAGAGATGAAATAGAACATAAAAAAGACCTAACCCTTCCTTTGTTCCTTTGACAGCCAGAAAGGTGTGATTTTCCTGGACACTGTAGTCATGCTATTCCTTCCTTCCAATGGACTTCTCAAGAGTGGCATGCGGTCAAAGGCCCCAGTGACTTCCCAGCACTCTTGGGGTTATTTTCATGCCTTGTAGGCTGCAGTGACAGACCTTCAGGCTTTTCTGGGTGCTAACACTACCTCTCTGAGGAACACCCAGTAACATAGCACCTGACAGGGCAAAGATTACAGAGGCTTATTGTCACTGCTGATATCCCAGAAGTCCCTAAATTTCAGAAAGCTGTGATTAACGTGGCCAACCCAATGCAGAAGCAGGGACAGTGGATATTTAAAGTTGGCCACATTTGCAAATATGCAGAACTGTCACTCAACAAGCCTCTTATCCTAAAGTTTGACCAAGCTGTCACCATGACAGCTGTGGCTGTCCTAGACATCCCACGGTGGCTCCAAGAAATATTCACATCGATGGCAACAGGTTTGAGACACGGATGTATTCCAGATGTGTATGCCCTTCAGTCATTCTTGATGACTCTCCCATGTAAACGCCAGATAAACCTGGCCCTTCTGTCATTTCAATTATTATCTCAGGTCCACTAAATTTAATAAACTGCACACAAAGTCTATGACTTCTCTCTGTGAGTAGCAGCCTTCACTTACACTTCTCAAATCAGGCGATGAGAGTTCCTTCCTGTGCCTCTGTACTACCTCATAGATAACCCCCCAAAATCCTCACATGAGTAGTCCTATTGCCACTCATGATTTTTGTGTTGGATAGACTGGTCTAAGTAGGTTGCACTAAAAAATAGTGGATAACTTTAGTGGGGAATTATTTCCTGAGACCAGTGGAGAGGAGTAGAAATCAGTCAGTGGAAATCATCAGTAGCCTATAGTTTGCAGTGGAAGAAAATTGTATTGACAGCAGAGAGTCCCAAAGAGACAACAGAAGGCACTGGAAGTGCTCCAGAAAGCTTCTAGGGGTTTCAAAAGCTGAAGTCACTGAGGACCTGATGGAAGTTGTCACAGTTGTGACTGAGGCAGCAGAACAGATGACAGGATTACTCTGAGATGAAATTTGATCTAAGCACTGAGAGGTGAGTGCCAGAACCACCATTCCAATGAAAACACCAGCATTAAGGACTCTCAAGGAAACAGTCCTGAACTGAGAACTCTTTGGTTTTCACTTAGAATAGCAGGCGGGGTGGGGGTGGGGCAAAAAATAAAAAAACACAGAAGACAAGCAACTTGAGCATGAGTCTTTGTCAAGGTTAGTTTGTCAAGGTTAAAGGAAGGATACAGGCCAGAAACCCGTGTTTTACTAGTCTAAACTCTTGCTTTTGGCCTGAACCACTTGCAGCACATTATGCTCAGGCCTACGTGCCTTTGTCCCATGGATACTTCCTTAATCATTCAACATAAATTCTAGAGCCTATGCATTTAACCCCACAGGGTTCTTCAAGACTTTATTCATTAATTTTTTGACCAAGTACCCTGCATGTCCCCTTTTTAAGTTTTACAGATAAGGGACAAGGAGGATTGGAAGGGCTCAGGTTAGATGTGTATTGAGGTTGATGCAATCGTGGAGACAACCTAGATGCCCGTCAACTGGAGACTGGATAAAGAAGATGTGGGTTTTTTTTTTAAATGGAGTATTATTCTGCCATAAAGAATGACAAGTTTCGTTCAGTTATGTGCAAATGGATACACCTTGAGGACACACTAATAAGTGAAATAAATAGATCCCAGATATGTAAATGCTGTATCTTTTCTCTGGTATGAAAACCTGTAGATATAAATGAGTTCTAGAATGTATGAAAGATTTTGTAAAATAGGAAATATTCAAAGGGAATGTGGTAGGGGAATGTAATGTAGGGAAAGAATAAATATGGTTTGGAAAGAAAAATAGTATGTATATAAGGGATTTGGGGTGGGTAAGAATATGGGTAAAATGAGAATTAACTTGTGTCATATACTGGTTAAAATTCCCCAATGTTGCATGTGATTGTGGGCTGTATATAAAATGTACCAATAAAGAATTCAGTTTAAAAAAGCAATGGATTCAGTAAATAGTTTTCTAGTTGGCATTTTGTAACAATAGATAAAGCTCAAAGAAGTCAACATTGAAGATAAAGTTGCATAGGAGGGTGTAAAACTAGTGCATGGACAAGAGAAATAAGATACAAAGTTTTATTTGAAGTTTTATTATGATGTTAACTAATTCTCATCCAAACAGTATTCTTTCCATGTATATTACTCTGAAACAAATATATTCAAAACACATTATAAGGGAAATTGGACATTCTACTGCATTTACAATAAAAACTGTACTGATTTGTAGTACAAGTATTCTTAAAAAGTTAAATTAAAAATTAATCCTTCATAGCTCTGCTTGATGCTCTGTTTTCCTCTGCAACTTTACTGATTTCCAAAATACCCTACACAATTCTAAAACCACAAGAGAGATACCAAGGCAGAATATAGTACAGAAAAAATAAAAAATATGTTACTCTGAGAAATTGCTTTTTACATTCTTTAAGAACATTTTTTAAAAACTGAATGAATTTCAGCTATATATATTTGAAAGTATCTATGTGGAATTTGTCTAGGCAATTATCTGCAGGGTTTTTCCTAGTTTTCGTTCTTTTAATTATCTCATCATTTTCAGTATCACATTGAGACCAGCAGACAGAGGGATGATAGGCCACTAGGATAGGGACCTGAATAAACCTCAATAAGCTCTGAGAATATTAGAGCACAAGGGGAAAAAAATCTCATTGAAATGTGTCCCAGGAAGCTAGAGCCCATGGAATGTCTGCTCTCCTGATGTCAGGGGCCTGCTAAAAATGGCCAGCTGCATTGAAGTATTCCCCAGGACAAGAGAAGATGGAGGAAATCTGTTCTCCTGATGTCAGAGGTCTAGCTAAAAAAGGCAGCTGCATTGTTTAAAAGAGCAAGGGCCTGGGTAAACTGAAATACGCTGTGGGAAATTAGGGTGCAATGGGATTCTGTTCTTCTGATTGAGAATCCTAGATAAAAGCAGCAGCTGAATTATTTCATTGTTTCATTTTTTTATTCCCATCAAAATAGTGGAAAAAAGTGCATATGACCCTCTCAACTTGAATGCGTCTTCCGGATCATCCCCTGGAGCCCCACTCAGCTGGCCAGGGCTTCTTTTCCTTCTCTCTAATAAACTGCTCTTGGTGCGTTCCCCACACATGTGTCCGACATTTCCACTCTTCATTACCCTCAGGACAAATTTTCAAAGAAAATTTGGTAACATCACCAAAATCTGTTGCAATCATTTTTTTTTAGTTTAAAAAAGTTAACACTATGGTAATTCTTTCTGATTTTCTGCTTAAATTTGTGCAGAATAAATATAGACTGAATATTTTTTTGCCATAACGTTTATTACCACTTTTTTGGCGAACTTTTCTTTTTCTATTTTGTATCATTGCCTTTGTTTGAAATAGGATTCTTATTTTTCAAGACTAATTATGAAATGTATTGTACTTCCAATACAGGAAGTTGGTTAAATGTCTAGTTCTTAGAATAGTCTTCAGAGGCAGCAGCTGTGCTAGATTAAAAATCTAGGATTCTATCCTTCTGTGTGAAGAATTCTATTAAAAACTAGTTTGTTTTCATTTGCTCAGAACTTTTTGAACAGTGTGGTGAATACACTTAAGTACGTCAGATTGGTTGGCTTAGAAAATGCACAGGAGACTAGTAAAGTCCCTTGTATGCATCTGTTTAGGTCAAACAGGTTTGACGTTGAATATCATATATTATCCTTAGACACTTTCTCACCTGCTTTCCAGCTCCTATGAGCTAAGAGTTTTTGCTTTACTGTGACCTTTGGCCTTGATGTTTCTGCTTTGTAGTCAGCTGATCATGGGGTAATTCTCTGGAAATTATGAGTTCCACTCAACTTCTTGTTTAAATTGTGGGTGTCAGGTTTTGTGTCACATCAATAAAAACACTGACTGATAAAAAATTTGTATCAGTAATGAGGCCATTGTTGTGCCTATATCTGACCATGAAGTTCAGAAATCTTTGGAATTTGTTTGTTAAGGAAGTTTTAAAAAGTTTAATTAGGTTGGAGAAAACAAGTACACCAAACTCAATGGGTGATTCTGGTCAGAGCTGAGAAAACTAGGAAGTTAACAGAGATGCCAAGAGTAAGATCAGGTTGAGGAGGTTTCATTTGAGAATAGAGCCTTTAACACCGATTGAACTAACAGCCATGTGTGTTAGGTTATGGTAAAAGAGTGCCTACATTTTTCCATGTCTTGAATTTTTTTTTTTTTTTGAGACAGGGTCTCGCTTTGTAGTTCAGGCTGGCCCTGAGCTCACTATGGAGCCCAGGCAAGCCTCGAACTTGGCAATCCTCCTGTCTCTGCCTCCCGAGCGCTGGGATGACAGGCGTGAGCCACCAGGCCCGGCACTGTGGTATGCGGTATTGATGGTTGGTGGGCGTGAGTCTCCACGCCCAGCATTATATGTGGTTACCAGGGATCGAACTCAGGACCTTGCGCTTGCGAGGCAGGCGCCGGAACCACTGAGCTAACCCTCCGGCCCCCATGTCTTGAATTTTGTAAAAGTCTGAGATCAATCTCAGAAGACAAATTAATCTGAAGGGAAACATTGCAAGGCAGTTCAATATTTTAGAGTCCAAAAAAAATATTTTAGAGTCCATAATAATCTGGTCATGGCATATGTACTGCTGGCTGTTTTAAGCCAAATTTATATTAAGAATCAAAGACAAAAGGCACAACAAAGACATTTGGAACAAAAACATAAATTTGGTCCAAAAGGAACAACGTGTAAAGTTGCCCCAAAGTCAATGTGGTTGCTGAAAAGATGTTAGCACTATTAAAAAGTAACCCAGTACTTTGAAAAAGGAGAAAAGATTTCTTGAAGATATGTCAGGAAAATGCAAGACAATGTTTATAGCAGACTGAAAGGTGCAAAACAAAAGTGTAAACATTTCCTTTGAGAAGAAAGCACTGAAAACTGGTGGGATTAGCCACCTAAGGAATTGGTTCCCCACAATTCATTTCATCATGGTTAGCAATCCAGGCAGTGCAAGGCCACTACAACTGTGATCAGATAGAATTTGGTGGCTGCCTTCACTGGTAGCAGATTGCCATCTCCCACATGATGCTAGTTTTCTTAGCATGAAAAGTGCAAGCACTGTGTGCTCAGGTAGCCCTCTGATCTCATGTCAAAGGAAGCCCTTGAAAGTTTAGTGTGTGAAGCTGTGACGAAGCAAAGGGTGCAGTAGGTACTCCAGGCAATCTGAGAAACAAGGACGTAAAACAAGAAAGGTTGAAAATAGTGAGTGGAACCAACATAAGAAGGAGGTCATGTTGAGTTCAACCAGCAAGGCCATAGGAGTGGTCATCCCCAAGCAGCCTAGAACTCAAATCTCACCACCATGTGTACCACATGGCAAGCATACGACTAATATCCATTCTGTGAACCATTTGATAAGAACTGTTGGAAACTTCTAGGAATTGACAGTGCCTCCCTGATAAGGCCAAGTACATTTTTTTTTTTTTTAACCTTCCCCTCAAGGGTGAACTTTTTTTCCCCCTGGTTCCCTTCCCCATGTTTTGATTCAATTTTTGCAGTGCCCGCAGAGTGTTGTTTTTGTTTTCTTTCCCTGAGTATCTATGATGATTTTACCTAGAAGAGATAAGAGACAGGAAACAGTGAGTAACTTTAACAGTAGCTGTTTTTTGTTTTGTTTTGCTTTGTTTTGTTTTTTTGTCCCACAAGCTATCTCTTGGAAGAAAGTGAAGAATTTTATCCTCTGTCTGTTGAAACATTTTTTAATTTCCTGGAGAAAAACTCTGGAAGGAGAATGCCCACCTCTCTATTTCTGTTTTGACTGGGAAGCTTAGACTTATATATTTGAACAAAATCAACCTTTAAGCCTTTTTTACAAATGTCTAGCTCAGTCTCTTTGTTGTTTTATGTTGTACTCAGAAGCTTCTGTTCACAATTAATGGACGTTTAACATTTCTCCAAGTACTTTATTTACTATGTTCACTTGAATATTTTCCTGCGGTCCACTGCTCTGAGACAACATCAAGATGCTAATTTGCATTTTGTCAACCTTTATGTCAATGATGTTCTTTCAATCTCATTATATTGAGTTGAAACAGTTATTACTGAATTTTACTTTTAGCAATATTAGTTTCTATTCTATTAAATCACTTGTTTTCACATTAATGTAGTTATTTTTATAATAAAATATTTTTATTATTTTATTACTTTAAACATTTTAAATCCTTATGTGATAGTTTCTGTAATGTAAAAACTACTATGAAATCTACTATTTTTATTTTTTTATTTTTATCATCTGTGGCTTAATTTGTCCTACTTCTGGGTTTTGAAATTTTGAATCATTTGTGACTTCAAATATGGAAAATGTTAGATTATGGGAATTAGAGTACCACAGCTACTGAATCTTCTTTTTTCTTAAAGATTCGTCTACATCTGCAGTACTATCAATTCAAAATAATTCCATTTATTTCTTGGCTAGAGACTTACTGGATCTCACATCCACTTTGTCCCTGAATTGCATATCTATATGAGGATAATCTACAGTTACAAGTTCTCAGCATGTATCTTTTTTTTTTTTTTTGGTGATACTGAGGATTGAACTTGGGCCCTTGTGCTTCCAAGGTAAGTGCGGTACCACTTGAGCTAAATCGCCAGCCTCAGCATGTATGTTTTAATTGTAGTCACATGTCAAGGATTTTAGTGTCTGTAAATTAACACTTTTTTATAGATTTATAGATTCTTCAGATTTATTAAGAATTTTTATTCAAAGAATATTCGTCTCTGACGAATGATATGTCTTTTCAGAAGGTACTTTCATATTGTACTAAGGTTTAAAATACACATATTCTTTAATTAATGATTCATTTTCTAGTAATACTTGATAAGTTTGGCAGATACATTAGCAAACGTGTTGTCCCTAAAAATGTTTGTAACAGTCAGAAACTTACAAGTAATCTATAAGAAATTATTAAGATTTTCTGGGCCGGAGATTTAACTCAGTGGTTCCGGCACCTGCCTCGCAAGCGCAAGGTCCTGAGTTCGATCCTGGTAACCACATACAATGCTGGGCGTGGAGACTCACGCCCACCAGCAATCGATACCACATACCACAGTGCCGCGCGTGGTGGCTCACGCCTGTCATCCCAGCACTCGGGAGGCAGAGACAGGAGGATTGCTGAGTTCAAAACTTGCCTGGGCTACACAGTGAGCTCAGAGCCAGTCTGAACTACAAAGCAAGACCGTCTCAAAAAAAAAAAAAAAAAAAAAGGAAAAACTATTTGTACTAAATCATCCAGTGAGGATGAAAAGAAATGTAGCAGTTTCCTACAGGAATGTTATGTTTAATTATAAGCTGATGAACTAGTGCTATATATTTTTGGACTAAAAAGTGATCTCATGATATATTGATTTAATATAGAATAATTTGTGTTAATATATTCATTATTTAAAAATTATTAATTATTTTACAATTTAAAACCTGTTTAAACAGTTGAATTACTTCTACATGCAAGTTATTATCTGAGCACTATGTAAAATAGGAGGCAACATATCTTCCTAGAAAAACCTATGTGTCTAAAGACGACAGAAAAACATGTACATTAGTAATCATGGTGTGGAAGAAAATAGAGTAGTGAACACAATTTTTGCAGGAAGGATACAACTCTAGTTAGTTTATTCAGGAAGAATTTGAAAGGACATAAATTTTAGGTGGACTTTAAATCAATTTGGAAATGCAGTTCATACAGGAGGTAAAAGAGGAAAAGCTTAGCCCAAGGTGAGAGGGCACTAACAAAATCTGATGAAAAAATTAACGTTGTACTTTGCCATTTGTCATTTTATATTTTACATAATTCTTTTCTTGTTGCTTCCTAGAGTTTCTCCTTGAAGTAATCTGAAATTATTTTAAAAAGTTTGTAATTTTAGGCTATCAGGTACTTTCAAATCAATTTTATATGTGATTTGAACTGTTTTCTCTATTTTAAAACTTTGTTTTGATTTTTCTAATAGTTCTCAAGTAGGTCTTTTTACCTAGTTCCATGTCTCCATCATTCTCTTGCTTTCATCATGTATTCTTTCTAAATCCCAAATTCATCCACCCAAAATCCATGGATGGAACACTTCACAGTTCTTGTTAAAGCATAAAATTTCTTGTTTTTTTCTGGGAAGAGCATGACACATGAGGTACTGGAATCTCACCATCTCTATATGTTATTTCTCACATTTTCTGTGTAAAATATAATATCAACAGAAATATATGTATATACTCTAAAAGAAAATATACAATGTATTTATTCTTTGAATATGTACAAAGCAAGTGTAAAATTTTGTAGTTTGAATAAAAATAATATTTCTGGTTAAGGAATAGTCTTGTATTTACAGAAAAAAAATACAAAGCAAGAGCTATCTTCTCAACAGATTTCCCCTGTTATTAATACTTTGTTTTGAGGCTTTAATATTGTGGGTATCTGACTGGCAATTAAGCAAATAATTTTTCAATGAGTTTTCACTCTTTCTACTGCACATTCTACAGATTAAACATTTCTAATGACATACCTGTGCCAATGCAGTGTCACAAGGATGTTTTCACTACTCTAAATGCCCCATTTTATAACTGTCCGTTAACCTTCTCTTTCCTTTCCCCATTTCCCCGCCCTAAGCCATTGCAAACCTCTAATATTACTATTGATAATTTTAACCTTTCCCTGAATTACTATGGCTTGGACCTAATGACTTTTGATCTTCACAATGATGGAAAAGCAATATGTGTCTATTAGAACTCGAACTTTGATCTTCTTTTTTCCTTTTCCTGTACTAGCTCTATGTGTTGTCAAATCACTTAATGATTCTAAGCAACAGCAGCAAGTCATAGGTCCCAGTAAACTAGAGAGTGAAAGAGGAGCAACTGATAGTTCGCTACTGTGTCATGTACTGCTAAAATGATATCTTCTAAATTATGTGTCTGGTACACATTTTCGCCTCAACATTGTTTCAAATAATGACTCAGTTTGTTGAAAAGTTATCCCATTTTACATCAAGACGAAACTCTTATTGGAATCAAGGTATGTAGAAGTTTTCAAATTTCTAACTTTCACAAGGCAAAAGCACTTAATGTTCCTATTTATCTCTTCATGGAATAATCATTTGTTTTTAGTGTTGAATAATATATTATTGTGTGGATTTATCATTATGCATGTATTTATGTATCTATTGAAGGACATCTAGGTGAGTTCTATGTTTAGAAATTTGTGAATGAAGATTTTTAAAAATTATACTGTAGGTTTGTGCGGGAACATATATTTTGAAATTATTTGCATAAATGCAAGTAGTACAATTTAAGATTATACATTTAAAATATGATTAGTTTTGTGAGAAACAGTCAAACTAGCCCCTAAACCAGCTTAACCATTCGCATTAAGATTAGAATGAAGGAATTATCTCTTGTTATCCGACTGTCTAGCCAGTAGTTTGTGCTCTAGTTTGTAATTTTCGTGTTATTTTAATTTGCAATTACATAATATTGAACATCTTTTAATATCTTAATTTCCATCCATACATCTTCTTTGTTATGGTGTCTGTTCAGATTATTAACCACGTACTAACTGGATTTTTTCATGTTATTGAGGTTTTTAAAAATATTTGAATCTTTATTAGTACATTATATATACACATCATGATCACACACAATATTAAGGATTTGTACCAGTATATGACACAGTTTACTTCTCATTTTTCCCATTCCCCTACCCACCCTACAACCCTCCACCCCTATATACATTCACTGTTTCCCCTTTTATTACTGTCATATTTTTTTTCCCCTTGTTACCTACCCCTACACCATACTTCCCTTTGAATATTTTCTATTTCACAATATCTACCATATATTTTTCAGGTCATCATGTTATTGAGTTTTGAGAAATTTTAAGAGGTATAATTTTGGTTATAGAACTTTATCAGATGTTATACAAAGATTCTTTCTCATTCTAAGCCTTGTCATTTCATTTCATTAATTTCATGTTTCACAGAGAAGAAAGTTTAAATGGAGTCTAAATTATGAATTATTTTCATCCATGCTTCTCTTGGTATTTGATTTTAAAAGTCACCAAGCCTAATATCACCTAGACTTTCTGGCATATTATATTCTAAATGTTTGATATTATTGAAATTTGCATTTAGATCTATGATTCATTTTCAGTTGATTTTTGAGAGAGGTATATGATTTATGCATAGATTCTGTTTTAAATCAAACACTTTAAAAGTTGTTTCTGCAATATAAAAATGATGGCATACAGTGAAGCTAGAAAATCATATAAACTGATAAAATTATTCAAATGCGACTAAGAAATAAAGTTTAATCCAAAAGAAATGAGAGCATGAGAAGTCTAATGTCCAAAGAAAGTGATATGTGTGGATAATGAAGAGCAAACAAAAACATTCAAATTGTATTGTGCTTTCATTGTCTAATTAAAGATGAATGCATTTAAAATTAGAAAACATGTAATCAACATTGGTAACAAAATTTCACTCACAAGTATGAGTGTGAAGAGAATATAAGAGGGCACCTCTGATGTAGTCAAGCTTCCTCACCCAAATCAATTACATAAAATGACTCGGAGTGTTTTTAGCAGTTGCATTACCTAGTGTGCCAATGTTTTTTATTATTATGAAATATTTGAATGATATTAGGAAGCCGAGTATGAGCAAATGTTGTTGTTGCCCTGGAACAAGAAGTATGGTACGGTTCCCTGACACAGGGCAATTATTTTTACCTCAACGATCAGTTCCTCCTGGAGAAGCAAGCTCGCCATTGTCTAAACTAATGTCAAGTGAGCTAAACATGGCTCCTTAATTGTTCTTTTTTCCAATACACACAAAGAATAAGCAAAAATCAATCAAGGCAATGTATGAAAATGAACAAAAATAAATAACAGAAAGTTGTCTGTACCCATTGTTCTAGTGATAAAGTATATAGCATGTGTCCAGGGAAGAAACAGTAGAAATGGTCCTTAGTGAGGGTGAACTTTTTAGACCTTTCAGTAACACAAACAGCACGCTGTGGCATGTGTATGTTCGGTTGTTCCCCACTGGTTTAGGTGATCATTGACTCCAAAGTGACACTTGAATTTTAACAATGCTGTCACACTGTCAGCAAAGAGAGCAAAGGACATTTCAGCAAGATGAAGTCTCTGTGCACCTCTGCCAATTCAGAGGGAATACTCACAAAAAGATGCACACCAGTGAGATGCCTCTTGAGGGCCAGTCTAAAGGCACAGATATTTATAACACACAAAGAAGTGCCATTTCAGTTTTCAGGCATCAATCTTGAAGGACAGAGTCTCAGTGCCACAATCGCATTTGTATTCCAGTATCCAGTTCCAGTGTGGTTGCCAGTAATCCACTTGGTTCATTTGTGATGAAAAACTCGAAACAGAGGCAGTACTGATGCATTGTTAAGTGATGGTGGAGCCCTCAGGGAATTCTTTACAGGTTCTTGATGTCCTACACAAAGAACAGGATAAGACACAGAAAAGGGAGGTATGTGGCTCACAATATTTCTGTTCCATCTTACAAAATGGACTATGACTTATCCATTAATGAGAGGTTATTTTTCCATCTTAGCATTTGAAAGAAGTTTCTTTAAAGGACTTTTATTCGTATTCTTCCTGTTAAAGAGGAAAACATGAGAGAGACAAAATTGGAGAAAATACCAAGAGTTTGCAAGTCATAGCATTAACAAGATTACCTGAATGATGAATCCCATTAAAACCAGATATTAACGAGAATTAAATTGTGTCATATACTGGTACAAATTCCCAATACTGAGAGTGATCATGATGTGTATATACAATGTACCAATAACGATAAAAATTAAAATGGAAATAAAGGAGATGCTTCAGTACAGATTCACGTTTATGCTGTGGTGAAAAAGGATTACTTGTGGTTCTACTTATGTGTACTCAGAGGAGTACTGGACTCTCACTTATTTTTTATTGATACATTTTATTGGCACATTATATATACACATCACAATTACACTCCACATTGAGAATTTGTACCAGTATATGGACTCTCACTTTTTAAAGAGTTGCCTCAGCTATTCCAGAGGTTCACAAGAATTATTTTCTTATGTTGGATTGATCTTTGTCTCAAGCATTTCAGGTAAGACTGGTTTTATCCTGGAAATGTAAATTTATCTATCTATCTCTCCCACCTTTATGGCAGTGAGATCACTGAAAAGAGATACTTCCTTTTTTGTTATATGGTATTTCAAGGGTGTTTTCTAAATTTTTTCAAATTATTTTAAATTTTTTGGTATATTTTAGGTAAAGAATATGACAACATTCATCCCTGGGATCTTGCCCCTGTACATAACATATCTTGCTTCTTATTTTTCCCCATTCTCCTCTCCTCCCTGAAGCTTTTCCATCCCTCTCCACTTACAAAGAAGTTGCTTCTTTTTTTTTTCTTTTCTCATATTTTGTTCTTTCCTTTCCCCCATCTCCCCTGACTATTCCCCATACTCTTAAGTGAGACATATAGGACACACATGTGTAAATACCGAATAATTACTCTGGTTTAACAACTTAAAAGTGTACATAAGAACTATAATGTATAATAGATACTGTGTAATAGGAAGAAAATCTTCTTTCTAACTTTTAACAAGTAGCTGATCTCTGGGTCACTTACTGTGTGGTTCCCCTGTGCCAAGAGCTGACAGGATTTTGTTGTCTTATAAAGCTTGCTCTATTTGGGCTAGATTAATCATATCCTATCCGAGGCCTGTGGTACCACTACCACCCCTGCTGACAGCATCTTGAGGACTCATATTTTGCTCAATTAGCAAGATGTTTTGAATCATCATTGGCAATAATCAGAGCCAAGACTCTGAAGAGTCCTGGCAGTGTTGCCAGAGCTCACTTTAGGATCTAGTTGGCTTTTTCAGCCTTTCCAGAGAACTGAGGTCTCTGTGCAGTGGTGAACTGCTCCCAATTTTAATAGTAAACCTCTTTCTAGTGAGGGAATAGGACACCGTGGGACAAGTAAAAACTCATGCTTAAATAATTCGCCTCGTATTTGATGTATCAAATCAAGAGAAATGAGTTAAGCCACTTCTATAACTGTAAGGCATTCATTTGCTTACCAGTGACAACCAGGGTCCTCGGGGTGCCTCACATAACATGGACATGTCCATGGATAGGCCCACTACCCTTTGCTTCAGGCTCCCCCAGATGTCTTTGTCAGAGTAGGAACTGGCGTTTTTGCTGGACTAGCCCCTGTGGGAGCAGGGACAATCAATCCTCCAGGGCCATGGATCAATCCCATCAGCCATGTGATGTACACAACAGGGCCCAGGCAGCAGCTTCATGCTGTAGCATGCCCAGTGTCCAGTTTCCTTATACTGAAAAGAGGATTTCTTTCCATGATAAGCTTTAAGTTTCTCTTGGACAACTTGTGTATGCTTACAGCTCAACACTTGTGACATCCACAATGTTGTCTTGCCTTCATTCCCAGTTTCTCCCCTTTTCACCCTCATCCAGATCACATTTGTTGAACACAGAAAAAGACACATTCAGCAATTGAAACTAAGGAAACTTCAGGGACACATGAATTGTTTGTAATTTGTCCCAAATATCTGGGGCTGACCAAAAAAATGTTGTCCTATTAGTTGTGTATTTGTGGAAAAGTTCTTCATGAGTTATTGAGACAGTTTGTTTTTTCTATCTCCCCTGTGTACTCCCTCTTGATTTCATAATTGACAGGTTTTGTAATGCATCTTTTTCTTTCCCAGATAAGAGAGGGCATGATGTTAGATTTCATGTGTAGCCCACCTGCAGTATTATGGTCCCAATTTGGTGCTGTCAAAAGAATAATAACCTCCCTATCCTCTTCAAAAAGTCTTTGTTTTTCATATGGGTCACAGCAAAGGACCATATCATTAAGAGAGGTAAAGAGCAGGGGTCAAACTCTGAAACATATCTGCAAATCTACAAGCATCTTCTGCAAAATCACTTGAAATACCCTTCATATTGTTGAGTATCCGTCAGTGAAAAACGAAGCTGGACTCCAGCAGTTTTTTCTCTTTTCCTGGGATCTCTCTTAAACTGTGTTAACAGCAGGAAACCCTATTCCAAGTATGTTCTGCAGGGCTTAGCTGGGGAGGAGCACGAGAAGTTCGCCACTGACAGAGCTTCTGAGTCACGTGTACCTAGTGAGATTCATTCACTGATTGGAAAATAGAAGGAGGAGGTTGAGGAGCCTTCCTAGTATGGTTGCTTCCATTAGACACATGACAGAGACCATATCCTCTTGACAATGAAGTACTAGTTCTGAGGAGAGGATCTTTAATGATATCAACCTCCTGTTTGGAGGCTTCTTTCAGTGCAGTATCTTTTGGGCAACCGTAGAGGGATGGTTTCCCACAAAAAGTCAGAAAAGTCTGATCATAAAGGAATTCAGTTAAGTTCATTGCCTTTCAGCTGAAGAGATGTAACTGAAGGATAATATAATTTAGACTGTGTTTCAATTGTCCTTTCTTGCTATGTCCTCTTTCATACTAGAGCCAAATAATATTACAGACAAGGATGTTTATTTTCCCAGATTATTAGGATCAAGTTGTTTTCCAGTTTTTGTTCATTTGTTTGTTTCTTTTGACACAGGTCTCACTTTGTAGTTCCGGTTGGCCCTGAGGTCACTATGTAGCCCAGGCAAGCCTCAAACTCAGCAATCCTCCTGCCTCTGCCTCCGAAGTGCTGGAATTACAGGCGTGAACCTTCACACAGCTGTTTTACTGTTTTTAAAGATACACCTGATGGAGAGGTTAGTGGGACCTGCGGGGTGTTTGGCGTGGTGCTTCATAAGAACTGTGAGCAGACAGAAGACTAGTTCTTGAGTCTTTCAGAGGATATTTCCACAGAAGGACAGAGACTCACTGAGCCTTGAATCGTCCTCCAAGAAGCTCGCAATTCACTGGCAGATGTCTCTGGTGAAGCCAACAGCATCCATACTCTTTTGTTCCTTAAAACTCCTAATGGCTTATGGCCCTCTCTTACTCCTTAAAGATGACAGAGGAACAAGTGGCTGCTATATCCATCTCACCACTTGAAAAACAATATCTGCCACTTATTACAATAAAAAATTACTTTGGTAATATTTGTAAGGTAGTAAACATAGAAACCTTTGCACCAGAGTTTAAGAAAAAGTCTTGGGGGCCGGAGGGTTAGCTCAGTGGTTCCAGCGCCTGCCTCGCAAGGGCAACGTCCTGAGTTCGATCCCCGGTAACCACATATAATGCTGGGCATGGAGACACGCCCACCAACAATCAACACCGCATACCACAATGCCGGACGTGGTGGCTCACGCTTGTCATCCCAGCACTTGGGAGGCAGAGACAGGAGGATTGCTGAGTTCGTGGCGGCTTTCCTGGGCACCATAGTGAGCTCAGGGCCAGCCTGAACTACAAAGTGAGACCCTGTCTCAAAAAAAGCAAAAAAAAAAAAGTCTTGGAAATTCTCAAGTACTATGCAAACATTAATCTCTGTTTAATGAGCAAAAGAGTCCAGTTTTACTTCTGTATACTCAGCCAATTGGTTTGAGCTGCTTCGTGTGTTCCCTTTTTCCTGACCAGGCCATCAAAACACAGGTGTTCTTAAATTACTGCTGTTTATGTTAGAAGGAAAAAAGAGAAGATCTATCGAGATTTAGAGGTGGGAGAGCAGGAAACTCATCTATTCTCTGAAAGTGGAGACCACCTCTCCCTTATGGAAGGGGGAGATTTCTGCTGCTCATGAGGAAAATGAGGAAACATGATGAAAAGTTGAATTATGATGGACCTGGATGTTTTAGAAAATGGAGTCCTGAAATAAGTGAGTCACAAAGGCTGATTTTAGATAAAGGCTATCTAGGGGGAAAGCACAAAGTACATTTAAGTTATTGTCAATACAAATAGGGCAGGCTAATAGCTATCCCTTCAAAACTTAGAAATTCATATAAATTATTGGGAAGAGAAAAGGCTTGGTAGCAAAAGGGACATATTAATCTTTGTGGCACATACACATATAACCAACACAGTATGTCCAAGTTTCTTTGCACCTGGTGAAGCCTGAAATACCTGTTCTATGATCAGTCTAGTGGCAGATACCCTAGAGCTTTTAACTGTTTGAGTCCTGACTACAATGTGTAACCAATAACATAAAGATTAGAAAGAGAAATAAAATAATTTCCCATAATGAGGTCTTACCTACTGACTGGATTGTCAAGGGATATTACCAGATGGTGGGTCCTGAGACAACTATTTCAAGGTTTTTAGTATCTAGAAGAAGGAGTTGGGATAGACACACAGAAAAGGTAGTGGAGATATACAGGCAGTGAAACTGAAAAAGAAATGCACTCTTCAGAGTAAGAGCAGACTAGTGAGTAGACTCATAGTACACACAAGAGTAAATCATGTGTGTCTTTTTTATGTAGAATTTGTGGATTGGCTTCTCCCTCACACAAGTAAATCACTGAGACAGTTGTCCTATCAGAAACCCCCTTGTCCTGTTACCAGATTTAAACTTTGATATTGAAAGATTTGCTTGACTTCATCCTAGATGTAAGGGAAGAATTGAAAATAACAGTTTTCTGGTTGGTTCTATGTACAACATTCAGGGGCTGCACAATCATCCTGGATCCTGTGTTTTGCTCATTTCCCTTGGATCTTCACAATTTGGATAGATGATTCTCAGGGATTTAATTAATTTGCTCCAGCCCTAGTTGCCTACCTCAAAAATGTAGTAACACTGAAAGCAATAAATAGACTCTCACCAATCATAACAGGAAACATTCATCACAATAATTGTCCTCATTTTCATGAAAAAGAAAAAGCATTTTATTAGTGGCATATCTATTGATTCCAGTAAAATTATAAAATAAAACAGTTTGTTTTGAACTATTTTCAAATGAAAACATATAGACTAATTAAGAGTTCTATTGGTTTTTCGACTAGACTTCTAGGTGAGTGCATTGGAACAATGCAGTAGTAGTAGATGTTTAACATCTCTATTTAATCAATGTTTCATCATTTTCTCTAGAAAATGGAAAGATCTGAGCTCTTTAATGTTAATGTTAACTCTTAACTGGTTGAAGATCTTCATCTCCTACAGATGGTGGAGATTTCCGGCTCTCTATTGCTCTTCAATTTATTCGCCAGTATCATGCTATGGGTGTCTCTTCTACTGATAGGGCATAGAAGCTCTTAAGATTATCCATACCATTTAGTTAGGTATATAATCCTCAACTAAGAATAAGTCTTAGTATGTCAGAGCCATTTTCTTTCACACTTTAACCAAACTCAAAATCTTATGAGTGGTAGGTGTTTTACTTCAATCTAAATATCCAGGTCAAATTTTTTTTTTAATTCTGAAAAATCAAGGTGTCAGCTAAGTGTATTAAGGTAAAATTTATGACAGGTATATATAAAGTTACATAGCTGCATCCATCTTTTGTTATATGCTATCACTGAAAAAACTGTTTATGTAAAAACCAAATATGGTTGGGGACATACCTAGCTGAATTTTCATATTAAAAGTGGCCCATTAGCTATTGTCTACAATATGTAAAGAACTTAAACAGATCAGCCTCCCCAAGTCTAAAGACCCAATTCAAAAATGGGCATCTGAAATGAACAGATACTTCTCAGAGGCAGAAGTCAAAGCAGCTAAGAAGCATATGAAGAAATGCTCAACATCACTGGTCATTCGAGAGATGCAAATGAAAACAACACTGAGATTTCATCTCCACAAAGAATGGCTGCGATTACAAAATCAACCAACAATAAATGCTGGCGAGGCTGTGGGGAAAAAGGAACCCTTCTCCACTGTTGGTGGGATTGTGGACTTGTGCAACCATTGTGGAGATCTGTGTGGAAATTTCTCAGAAAACTAGGACTAGGGGTCCCATTTGACCCTGCTATGCCCCTGCTAGGAATATACCCAAAATAATTTTAAAAATCACAGTGGAAAGACAGATATACACCATTGTTCAGAGTAGCTCAGTTTGTGATAGCTCAATCTTGGAAACAACCCAAATGTCCATCAACTGGAGAGTGGATAAAGAAGATGTGTTTTTTTTTTTATAAAATGGAGTATTATTCTGCCATAAAAAATGACAAGATTCATTCATTTATGTGCAAATGGGTACACCTGGAGGACACACTAATAAGTAAAATAACTAGATCACAGATAGGCAAATACCAGATCTTTTCTTTGATATGAGCACTTGTAGATGCAAATGAGCTCTAGAAAGTATGACAGTTTTTGTAGAATGGGAAGTTTCCAAAGGAAATTTGGTGTCAGAATGTAATGAGGGGAAGGAATAAATATGATTCCGAAAGAAAATAAAAGAGCATGTATATAGGGGGTGCGGAGGTGTGGGTTGGTAGGGATATGGGTAAAAATGAGAATTAACTTGTTTTGTATATTGGTACAAATTCCCCGATGTTATGTGTGATTGTGAGATGTATATAAATTATACCAATAAAGAATTTAAAAAAGTGGTCCATTAATGTCAACCTGTAAAATACTAAAGTATGTGCTATAAAAATTGTCTTTCATTACTCTTGGGAAGAAATTCAGTAATCCAATGCAAGATTCACTTGATTAATCACAAAGGTCTTGTCTGATCCCAACTGACTTGACTGTAATTTTTAATGTGTAAAACTTCTTGTTTGGAAGTTACTCAAAGTACTTAAATACATATTCAAAATATGTGCAGTCTTTTCCAGCTTGTTCTCATCACTAGTGTTTTACTGTCACCACAGTGACATATACAAAGAAATTGTCAAACTCATTCCCTTGTTCTCTGATAGAGAAAAATACCTTGTTAACACAGTGATATTATCTTTTCACTGATTTTCAGGATACTTTTATGAGAAACAATGGTTAATTGTTGGACTATTACATTTTACATTAACTTGGGTACCTGAGTTTCATAGAGATTAACATGTATTAACAATTACAGCCCTATTCTTTGAGAGGGACGCAGGCTTGAATGTTGATAAGTAAGGAACAAACGTAATTTTTGAAAGGTTATAGTGAGATGAGACACAATAAATGTGATTTAATAACTACTATCATTACTTCCAACTCAAGAAAAGTTTTTTTCATTGGCAGAATCTCAATGCTAATTGATGAGTTCCAGCAAAACAATTTCCTATTTTTTAAGGCACATGATGTCATAAGGTGCCCTGGAAATCATTACATTCTCTAGAACCCATAAGATTGATACCAATTAGTAAAATCATGCCTATGTTTAGATTACCTGAATGATGCATTTAACTGATGAACAATGTCTTATCAGTGGTGAAGAACAAAATATACAGCATAAATATATTTGTTTGTTTGTTGTTTCTTTTTTCTTTTCTTTCTTTCTTTTTCTTCATTTTATCTTTTTTTGTGTGAAACAGGGTCTTGCTTAGTAGTTCAGGCTGGCCCTGAGCTCACTATGTAGCCCAGGCAAACCTCGAACTCAGCAATCCTCCTATCTCTGCCTCCTGAGTGCTGGGATTACAGGCGTGAGCCACCACACCCAGCATTGTGTTGTGTGGTATTGATTGCTGGTGGTTGTGAGTCACATTGCCTGGTATTGCTGTATGTGGTTACCAGGGATCAAACTCAGGGCCTTGTTCTTGCTAGGTAGGCGCCAGAACCACTGAGCTAAATCTCCAGCTCTACAGCATGTATTTTTATAAAGCACTATATTATGCTTGTATCTATTTCTCTTCTTTCCATAATACATACATATGTTTTGATCTTCTCAAAAGAAAGACTGAAAATAAAATATTTAAAACTGAGACCAGTACATAATATTATATTTCATACATTATAATATGCAATAATGCATATTGTTATTGGTTGATCTGTAACACTCTAATAAACTTTGTGCAAACTCTATTAGCATTTACTAGGCTAATTTGTAACTTAGCTAAATACCCACACTTTTTCTTCCCTGAAGGATGATTACTGCCTTAGCCTAATTGGTCCACTGACAAAAAGTGTATTGTAAAATATAACAAAATATTTTATCATAAATCATATTTTTATTCTCACTAATTATGCTTTTTATATCAATTCCTTGCTAAAACCTGACTTCCTGTCTAATTGCTAGGATCCTGATATACTTCAACTTGGTATGTTACTCAGCTGGAACTCTGACCTATGACTTGTCTACATAGTTTCCTATTCATTTGCCTTCATTTTCTGCTACTGTTTAATCAAATTGGCAAAAACTTGGTGAACTGAAATAAAGCCAATCCATTCTCTTGCAGCTCTGTACATTTGAAATATAGCACAGTTATGTTGGTTCAAAAATCAGGACTTTGGTAGAGCTGAACTCCTTTCTGGAGGCTCTAAGGGAGAATTTGTTTTTCTGTCCTTTTCAGCGCTAAAGACTAGCTGCATTTCTCCCTTGTGGCTGTCTTCCTTCATGGTCAACACCAGTGACATTGGCTTGAGTCCTTCTCCTATTAAGACACTCTAACTTACACTTGTGCCTTCCTCCTTTAAAAGCTTCTATGATCTTGACCAACATAGGTAATTTAGAGTCACTCTGTTTTAATTCTCCTGACTAGCAGCTCCACTTCCATCTGCAAACCTAATTCCACTTCACCATGTAATTTAACAAACTCATAGATTCACACAGACAACTTTAGAGGCCATGACAGTGTGTACTACTGTTGAAAGAAATATCTAGAATTTCATTATGTAATTAACTATACTGTACAAAACAGAGCAACTTATCTATAATGAGTGTGTGTGTGTGTGTGTGTGTGTGTGTGTGTGTGTGTGTAAATGGTGAAGATGAAGCTAAGGGCTCACACGAGTTCAGCAAGCACTTTATCTTGAGCTACAGCCTTCTGTCCTTTCTCTTTAAAGAAGGATCACACTAAGTTTGCCAGTGTGGCCACAAGTTTGCTATCACATTGCTTCTGCCTCTTTGATTGCTGGTATTACATGCATGCACCACCAAACTTGGTTTCAGTGATCATTTTAAAATGTAACTAAGGGCCGGGGATTTAGCTCAAGTGGTACTGCTCCTACTTCAGAAGCAGAAGGACCTAAGTTCGATCCCTGGTGCCACACACACACACACACACACACACACAAAGAAGTAACTAATGTTAAATTTATTTATATGTCTCAAGAATTATTTAGTTTGGCCACTGTAGGAATCAGGGGAGGGGACATAAGTAGAATCTTTGCACTAAATTCTGATCTCCTGTGAGTCCAGTGAAACAACCAGTAAACAGGGAGAAATGAGATTTAAAGACGAACCTGAGTTGGGCCTGATCCATACTACATTGGGTAGCAAAACCTGGGACACCCAAGCTTGCCACAATTTTATTTGGTACCAAGCTTTCATGCCTATAATCCCAGCGTGTGGAAGGCAGGGCAGATGCCGGCCATTATGTAGATGAAATTCCTATAGGGCAGGGCAGATGCAGCAATAATCCTTGTAGAAGATCCTGTAGGGCAGTCCAGATGTCAGCAATAACCCTTGTAGATGAAGACACCTGTGTCTGTTTTATTAATTTGTCTATTTTTATCTGCCCTGCACATAACACCATGTGGGTCACCAGAGTCTCTGCTGCTACCAGAGGTGAAGACAGGAACCAAGTCCCCAAGTCCGTCTGCAGACAGGAAAGCTCGGCCCAGCCACAGTCCAATTGTGCAATTACTTCTTCCAACCAGGACAGCTCACATTCACTGTT
>PVIC010006613.1:41324-53784 GCA_004025085.1 Thryonomys swinderianus
GCTGGGATGACAGGCGTGAGCCACCACGCCCGGCAGCATCTCACTAGTTTTTAAAGAGGAAGTTCTTTTGCCATGAAAAATAAACAATAGATTGATTTTGGCATCACTCATTGTGACATTATGAAATAAATGTGATTATGGGAATGAGTTGAGATTAATTTGTCTATTTTTATACGACACATTATTTTTAACTCAGTTCTAGAAGATGCTGTCCAACTAACCCTCTTTGATAGTTCTTGATAAAATTGGACACACAATTTTATTCTTATATATATGCAATTATGTGAGCAAGCCAACAAATTATAAGAAATATATTGTTGTTTAATAATTTAAGGTATATATTAATTTAAATCTAATATCTAGTGGCTTTCTTTTTACTTCATTCAACCATTGAAAAATTATGTATTTCACATCCATATACATTGTAATAAAAAGAACACAATGTATAAAAATTAAGGTGTCCTTCTGAAACTTGACATTTAGCAGGCGGAGTAAAAAATAAAGTATTGTGTTATAATTAAATATGTTAAAAAGTCAAATAATATCAGAAAGAACTACTGGCTAACAAGAAAATGAATACTACTATGAAAAAATATGTGGTTACACTTCAGTCAAAATCATGACATGAATTAACTGTTTAATAAGTAAGGAAAAATGTTCTTGGAAGAAACAGTCAGTGTACCTGATATGGTAAAAATTCTTAGGGAAGGTGAGCATTTCTGAGTGACAGGATGAGGTAACTGGAGTCCCCTGTGAAAGAGAAGACAGATGTGACAATATATCAGCAGGGGACTGAAGCAACAGAGACCTGAGTCCTCCAAGTTCAAAAGGTTTCCCGATCCTCTACAAAAATGTAAAGGCAATCCAGTAGGGGAATTCAGGTGGAAAGAAGTAAAAGTAATGAAACTCATAAAACATTAATAAAAGATAATTTAAGTGACACACAAATAATTCAATGATATATTGTGAGTTGAAAGAAATTATGTAGCTAAATTGTAAATTCTGCCCAACGCTCAATGAAATCGTGATTAAAGCCATAAAAGACATTTTAAAAATAGAGAAAATTGAATTATAAAGTTGTTATGGAAATCCGGAATATTACAAATAGCTAAAATCTTCCTGACCAAAAAGAAAAAAAAAAGTGTGAGGTGTTATGTTATGGAACTCCAAATATACTAAAATCTATCGTCATCAAAAGTCAAAAATATTGGGGCCAGAGATTTAGCTCAGTGGTTCCAGCGCCTGCCTCGCAAGTGCAAGGTCCTGAGTTTGATCCTGGTAACCACATACAATGCTGGGTGTGGTGACTCACGCCCACCAGCCATCAATACCACATACCACAGTGCTGGGCGTGGTGGCTCACACCTGGGAAATTACTTAGCCATAGCTGCTTTAGTCAGCCATAAATATACCCATTAGCCAAGGAATGCCATTTCATTCTTACACCATGAATATTCATTGCTGCATAGTTTTCATTTTCTGAGTACAATAAAGTTATGTATTTTACTCTGTGCAAATTGATGCATATAAAAATTAAACAATGGAGAAGTAACTAGTGATACTAAAAGCAAGGAAACTGGTCATCTTTGAGTGAGGATAACATTCTGAATGTGCTTTTATGGTGCTGAAAATATATTTTTGGCTTATATATATATATATATATTTTTTTTTTTTTTGAGACAGGGTCTCGCTTTGTAGTTCAGGCTGACCTTCAGCTCACTATGGAGCCCAGGCAAGCCTCGAACTCAACAATCCTCCTGTCTCTGCCTCCTAAGTGCTGGGATTATAGGCATGAGCCACCACGCCCGGCTGGCTTATAATTTTTAAGCCTATAACTTCACCAAGGATTAATTTAGCTGTGCATTTATGGTTTGTGAATGTTTCTGCGTGTATATTTTTCTTTAAACATTATGACAAATACCAAACCAAAATTAACTACATTATTTACAGATTAACACTTCTACTGGGCTTCCTCTATTGCTTTTATGCTATATGCTTGAGCTGAATTTATTTAATCTTTTTACAAATGTATCCACTTAGATGTGACCTAATTCTCTCTTTGGAAAGCAGTGCTTATAAAACTATGACTATTTCTAATCTACATATCTAATGATGAACCTCTCTATATATCTAGTCTTTATTTTTGTTGTAGTGTTTCATTTCTTATGCTATGTGAATGCATTATGTTACTATATGAGTGGCTTATGTGAGCAGTTGAAATGGCATTTCCTTTTAACTCTGTTCAATTGTTTTATTAAATTGACATATTTTCATCATTAAGAATGTTTGTACATTGCATTGTCTTTACAGTGATTATATTATCTAAATAATAGTCAATTATGTGCTGTAAAGTGGTCAGATGGAAACAGTACTCTTTGTGGATTACCTACATTTATTTCTGATGCTAGTGACAGATACTCTGTATCTTCTTGGGGTACAATATCTGATTTTATTTTTAAAAAGTATGAATTTCAGCATGCAATCATAGAAGGATTTGTAACTTTAGGAATTTATGGATAATGTTGCTGAAAGTGAGATCAGGATCTGATGTTTTGTGTTCTCTGTTTCTTAGAAAAATAATATGCCCAAAATATGAAGTCATAGGATATAGAAGACCACACACATGCAAACACCCAGCTTTTGTTCTGTGCAAACATGGCGAGGAACAAATTTGTCTCATTAAGCTGAGAAGGAAGATGGAGGAACACAGCTCCAGTTTTACACCATTAAAACTTTGCAAAATTTTAAATATTGACCAACAGAAGCTTCATTTTCAGCGACACAATATGTAAAACAGAATTTGTGCTTATTTAATGAAATACAGGATTAAAAGGAAAAGAAATCTAGAAGCTTTGAAAAGGATCCTTCCATTCTACATTTCTGCTCACAACTTTGCCAACACAAGTGAATTGTATTTACATCATTAATATGGAGAAATACTGAGATAAAATTTTATGAGACATGTCTTAATATTTGATTTTAGAATGTCATTTTAAAAAGGCCAATAACATGAAGGTAATATCATATTTTCTCATCATTATTGAAGAACTGCAAGGCTCTATAGGAAAATAAAGTTGCAGAAAATATATAAAACTAATACAATGTTTGTAATATTTCCAATACAATTCAATGATGCTTATATCATTTTTATTTTTATTAGTATGTTTGTTGCCCCTTTAAAGAGAATGATTTCACCCTTTAAAGAGAGTTCTGGTGTACATCAAACATCTTAATTCTTTTTATCCCCTTTGTACATGTTCTTTCCTTTCCCCTCCATCAATCTTTCTTCTTATTTGGAAATACATATCCTTTATTTTGCTCTTTAAATTATTTATGTGCACTTAACCCATGTAAGAAATAATTTTCAAAGTTGCATCCATTTTCTTAAAAATGACTCAGAATTGACTTTCTTTATGACCAAGTACTGCTCAATGGTATATATGTGTGTATATGTATATATGTATATATATATATACATATATATATATATATATATATATTTTTTTTTTTTTTTTTTTTTTTTTTTTTTTTTTTTTTTTTTTTTTTTTTTTTTTTTTTTTTTTTTTTTTTTTTTTTTTTTTTTTTTTTTTTTTTTGCTTTTTGAGACAGGGTCTCGCTTTGTAGCTCAGGCTGGCCCTGAGCTCACTATGGTACCCAGGCAAGCCGCCGCGAACTCAGCAATCCTCCTGTCTCTGCCTCCCGAGTGCTGGGATTACAGGCGTGAGCCACCACGTCCGGCATTGTGGTATGTGGTATTGATTGCTGGTAGGAGTGAGTCTCCACGCCCAGCATTATATGTGGTTACCGGGGATCGAACTCAGGACGTTGCGCTTGCGAGGCAGGCGCTGGAACCACTGAGCTAACCCTCCGGCCCCATATACATAGATATTAACACATTTTGTTTTTCCATTCATTTGTTGATGGACATATAGACAATTTATCCATTATGAATTGTACTGCTATATATATATATATATATATATATATCACTGTAATATAATGTCTTCACGTCTTACAGGACAATAACTAGAAGGGGAGTATCTGGGTCAAATGAGATGGCTACAATTAAGCTACATAGCATATCATTTTGTATTCTTATCTCTTTTAACATTTAGAACAATTGGAACTTATCCTCAGAAAAATCTGTGTCAACAGCATAGTATTGTACCTTAGGTCTACAGAGCATACTTGTCCTTCCTGTGTCAAAAATATGCCCATCATCAGCAGGTCCCCTTTGCTCCACTCTGTAGCTCTAGACAAAAATAATTTTACTGTCTACTTCTATGGGCTTGACATTTCTAAAGTATATACACAAGTGAGATCATGGAGTATTTGTTGTTCTTTCCTTGGCTTCATTCAGTTATTAGTTTCTGTGTTTAGAAACATCCTCATGTACCGGGAATAAATCTAACTTGATCATAGTATACATTTCTTTTAATACCTAACATATTTGATTTTAGTGGTATTCTGTAGATGACTATTGCCATCTATGTTGACTGAAATATTGACTTTATGTCGTTTTCTTAGAGTGTGTTTCTCTACCTTTGGTGTGATTTCAAAATTCTTAATTTTGTGGACATATTTTTGAACTATCATGTGATATAACTTGAGACTCTCCCACGTGTATTTGAAAAGAATGTATGTTTTGTTTGGCTTAGTAGAATAGTTTGCATTTTACATGAATGCCCATTTAGTCTAAAGTGTAGTTGAAGTTCACTCAAATAATTTTCTGTGTGAATGATTTTCTGTTGCTGAAAATGGAGTATTGAATTCAACTGTTAATTTTTCTGTTTCACTCTCCAGTTCTTTTAACATTTCCTTGATATGTTCCTAGGTTCCAAGTAATTGAATATAAATGTAATTACTATGTAGTGTTGAAATGACTCCATTGCCATTACACAATGACTCTCTTTACATTTTGTCAATGTTTCTTTTTGATTTAAAAACTGTTTTCTGGAATGAAATATAGCCATTCATAAATTATTTTGATTAACATTTGCATGAGACATCTGATTTAACTTTTAACTTTCAGGCTTTCCATTGGTTCTTTTTAATTTTAATTTTTCATTTTTTCATTTTTAAAAATTTTATTTATTTATTTAGACAGGGTCTCGCTTTGCAGTTCAGGCTGGCCCTGAGCTCACTATGTCGCCCAGGCAAGCCTCAAACTCAGCAATCTTCCTGCCTCTGCCTCCCGAGTTCTGGGATGACAGGCATGAGCCACCATTTCTGGGCTCCATTGTCTTTTATTTTCTTGTTTATTCATTTCTGAAATGAAAACCTTCTTAAATAGCCTCATTGATGATAATTTATTTTATCAATACTGTGACTATATTATCCCACTTTCCTATCTAGGAAAGTTTCTGCCTAGAATGTCTAATAAACTCTAGTAAGATTATTTGTGTACACTGAGTCACATTTATCATGCTGCTTTCAACATTCTCTCTTGTTCTTTGAACAGTTGTTTATGATATGTTTCAGTGAAAATCATCTTATGTTCAATCTAAATGGATTCCTTAGACTTTGTGAACCCAGATGCATATTTCTCTTTTCAGATCAGGAGGTTGTGTGACATTATTTCTTTAAATAAACATTTTGTTCTATTTCTTCCTTCAGAAAGTCCTTTAATGCCTGCATTTGCTGGCGTATTTTCCATAATTTCATATTTCATTTTTAATTTTTAAACTTCTTGCTGTTTAGACATTTCAAGTGATCTCTTTTCAGACTTTTCCTTTTGCTTTATTAAATCTGTAGTCTGACCACTTTATTAAATGTCTCATTTTGTTTTGGTGCTATATAAATATAGAAGCATTTTTCCTTTATTGAATTTATTGGTACATTTTAGATATACATTATAATAACATTCAACTTTGAGAATTTGTACTTTTACACAATCTATCTTGATTCTCATTGCTTTTCTCATTTCCCTGCTTTCCCTACAACCCCCAAATACACAAATACACACACACACACACACACACACACGTTTTTTCCCATGTTTTAACCATCAAAATTTTCCTTTCTCTTCCTTGTTTTACACTACTCCCTCTTTCATTTGGACATTTTCTCCCTATTTCTAATACCTATCATATATTGTGGACTTCATTTACACCTTTAGCTTCTCTTACTACAGAAACGATATGCTGTTTACACATCTTTGTCCTATTTATTTCATTTATGAGTATGTCCTCAAGGAACATCCATTTAAGTATAAATGTCTCTAATTTATCATTCTTTATAGCTGAATAATACTCCATTTTATATTTTAAAAACAAATTTTCTTTATCCAATCTCTAGTTGATGGGCATTTGAACTGTTTCCCAGATTTTGTGTTGATTTTATGATCTCTATTTGCCTAACTTCATATTTTTATTCATTATTTTCTTAATTTCATTTACTTTTGTGATATATATATATATACATATTCCATAATTTTAATAGAAATGAATAATTCCTGCCATTTGGTGACATCATGGCCTTTGTAACAATGTATTGTTATAAATAGCATATGTGTGTTAGGGATGCTGGTGTAGATAAGTTTATGTCATGTGAAAAACTGTACATGCATGGATTGATTATAATAATACATAACTGTTATTCATTTGTACAGTTTCTATATTATCTTTTTTTTTTGAGACAAGGTCTCACTTTGTAGTTCAGGCAGGCTCTGAGCTCACTATGTAGCCCAGACAAACCTCGAACTCGGCAATCCTCCTGCCTCTGCCTCAGGAGTGCTGGGATTACAGATATGAGCCACCACACCCGGCACTGTGGTATGTGGTATTGATTGCTGGTGGGTGTGAGTCACCACACCCAGCATTGTATATGGTTACTGGAGATCGAATTTAGGACCTTGTGCTTGCGAGGCAGTCACCAGAACCACTGAGCTAAATCTCTGGCCCCTATATTATACTTTTTTATAATTACTTTAGATGGTACTCCTGCTGCTTCTAACAAATTTGCCACAAAGCAAATTACTGGTAGTAACTTTATACATTGTACGTTTACCATGTCTTTTGAGTATTTGAAGATAGCATGTTGATGGATTGCTCTAGACCATGTAGGCCTATATAATTGTACTCCATAATGATTTCAAAATCAGAAAGTTCCCTAATAATATTTTTCTGAAAACATGCTTATTGTTAAGTTATACACAACTTTATTTCCTTCTGTGTTATATTGTAACTCATTAAAATATCCTATAAAATGATTTTCATTGTTTTAATATTTTGTCAAGGAATTCATAAATCTGTATTTCTTTAAAGTCACTCAGTGCAATATTTGTTGGTTTTGTGGTATCATTTTCTCCCAACTATTTATGTTTTTGTGGCTTTATGTTGGTGTCAGTACACTGAAGTAATACCCATGTATTTTATTCTTTATAGACTAGTTTTTATAGTGAAAGCTATTTATCAGCTAGTTTGTGTAGTTTCTGAGAACACCAAATGCACAACTTACTGTGTGAATTGTCCTGGAGCTTTGGCTTTCAGCTGTCAAGCATAGCACCTCAAGCCATAGGGCTCAGCTTAGTAACTCAGTCTGTCATACAGAAGCTTGGAGCCCCACAGCACTGGTCCTTGTGTTTGGTTCATAGGCGTAAGTTTGGTGGTATGGTCCATGAATTCCAGTCTAGCACAATGTTCAAGTAGGGTGTTCCTGACAACAAAGTCAATGAGAGAAGTTATAGTACTTGGATCTTCTGTATAAAGCCAACATTTTGGTCCATTGATTCTCATCCATCAAATAAGCCTATTGCAAGAGGGCCAGTACTAGAATATTCATGGATAGGCTAAAGGTAGGTGAAACCAAACTAATGGTTGCTAATATGAGGCGTCTGTCTAAAAGTGATGACCTGAGACTAGGGATAAATGGCCTTTCCTGGAAGCAGGGTCCACGAGGGCTGACTGGTGATGCTTTGGGCCTCTAGTTTGGATTTGTGGGGGAGGGGTAGTCTTCTTGAATTTTTGGTTAATGGGGACCAGTCTTGAGATTGACTCCACAGAACATGTTTTTGGACCTGCTTGTGCAATGACTGACCAAACACATAGTATGAAGAAGGCATAGATCTTACATTTGCTTTAGAAAGCCTAGTCCTTGGGTCAGGAAGACCCTGGGCACATTTCTGATACAGAGTTAAGTAGATAGATAGATAGATAGATAGATAGATAGATAGATAGATAGATAGATAGGGAAAGAGAGATGATAGATGATAGATAGATAACAGATAGATAGATAGATAGATAGATAGATAGATAGATAGATAGGGAAAGAGAGATGATAGATGATAGATAGATAACAGATAGATAGATAGATAGATAGATAGATAGGAACATGAAACTTATAAATGTTTCAGGATACTACCTAGAAGGAGAGACACCAGTGACTCTAAAATCATCCTGGAGCTTTTCACTGCAGGTTTAGCCAGGAAGCCCAGCAATTTATGTGCCAATGTAGTGTTGGATAAAACTTGGATCCATGTAATTAATGCATTTCCCAACCTCTCATGTTTTCACAGGTGAGATTTTCAGAAGGTGCCTGATGAGTAGATTAAGTTAAGAATTCATAGTTTGATGCACTGTGAGGAAGTTGGGCCTGGTCAGAATACACAGGACAATGGGGTCCTGATTTGAGAAAGCATATTCCAGTACTTCTTGGCTCATTTCTTCTCACTGTATTTCCTGGTGGCCTTAGGACCTCTGAGAGGTGCCTCCCTTATTCAGTTTCTACATTAGAATCATCCAGTTATGGACTGAATCCATTCAGTGATGCATAGAGTCCAATAATTTATTTTTTTAAAGTTCTGGGTTTCAGATATTTGGTCCCAGCAATGAGAAAGTAACTAATACAAAAAAAAAAAATGGTACTAGAGAAGTTGGTTTATTGTTGTGATTGCATTTCACAATGTATTCATAAGACAGTGGAAACAATCTGTAGAAGACATTTGAGAAGACTTGGAGATGCTAGATAGTAAAGCCTTAGACTAATGTAAGCAAAGATGATTAGAAATGTGGGTGGGAGCTTAGAAGACCTGAATGCTTATGAGAATGTGGGCAAAGTCAAGGCTCAGGAGGTTTTAGATGGGAATGATAACTCTTGCAAATTAGAACACAGCCACACATGTTGCATTCTGGCTGGGAAGTTGTTTACATTTTTCTCATATAGTAAGATTTGTGTGAGCTCCAATTTAAAGATGGAAGACTAATTAATCAATGTGGTCGAGACATTTTAAGGCTGTCGAATGACTTAGTTATGATGTTACTTCTGGCTGCTTTTAGGAAGATCTAAGCTGAAAATCAAAAACAAAAATCAAAGCTACCAGATAGGAAAATTCTACATCTTGTTCAAAAAGGAAGGATCAATATGTTTGTGGCCAATGATTGTGTGGCTGATGAAGATTACCATTAAAAAGAATCCTATTTTTGGGCCGGAGGGTTAGCTCAGTGGTTCCGGTGCCTGCCTCGCAAGCGGAAGGACCTGAGTTCGATCCCCCGTAACCACATATAATGCTGGGCGTGCAGACACGCCCACCAACAATCAACACCGCATACTACAATGCCGGACGTGGTGGCTCGCGCCTGTAATCCCAGCACTCGGGAGGCAGAGACAGGAGGATTGCTGAGTTCGCGGCGGCTTGCCTGGGCACCATAGTGAGCTCAGGGCTAGCCTGAACTACAAAGTGAGACCCTGTCTCCAAAAAGCAAAAAAAAAAAAAAAAAAAGAAGCCTATTTTTATTTTAGTTTAGTGAAGTGTTATTGGGTAGATTTAACCTTCAGCATGTATATATAGCCAGTTTTCCTAGTGCTGTTTGGCTTTTTTTGTACTTAAAATAAATTTATTGGTACATTTTAGGTACATTACGATCACATTCATTACTCAGAATTTGGAGCTGTACATGACGTATCTTGGTTCTGTTTTTTTTTTTTTTTCCATTCCTGTGACCTCCCTTCCACACTACCACCCCTTTCTATTTACAAAAGCTTTTTTTCCACTTTTATCTTCCTTGCTTTTTCTTCTTTCTTTCCTCCTCCGCCCCCACTTGTGAATCTTTTCTTCCTATTTCACATTATCTACTATATGCTTTGGTCCTAATTTACACTTTGAATCTCTCGCACCAGATAAACTACTCGATATTTACTCGTATGTGTTTATTTATTTCACATGACTATGGCCTCAATATGCATCTATTTAGAGATAAATGTAGCTTAACATTCTTTATGGTGAGGTAGCACTCCATCTCATAAAAATAGAAACGCATCTTCTTTATCCAGTCTCCAGTTGATGGACATTTGGGCTATTTCTGAGTTCAGCTATCACAAAATGAGCTGCTATAAACATGGGTGCACATATGTGGCTGTGGTATGATGCTTTTAATTCCTCATTGAATGTACCCAGCAGGTAAATAACAGGATCAAATGGGACCTCTATTCCTAGTATTTTGAAGAATCTCTGCACTGATTTCCACAATGGATATACCAGTCTACATTCTCATCTACAGTGGAGAAGGGATTTTCCCCAGAGCCCCACCAACATTTGTTATTGGTGGATTGCTTGATAGCGGTCATTCCTTTTGGGGTGAGATGGAATCTCCATGTTGTTTTCATCTGCATTTTATGGAAGACCAGTGATGCTGAATATTTGTTCATATGCTTATTTGTTGCTTTCGTTTCTTCATATGGAAAATGTCTGTTCACTTCAGATCTCTAGTTTTGAATTGTGCTTTTAGTTTTGGTGGTGTTGATTTTTTAAGTTAGTTATATATTCTAGATAGTACCACTTGGTCAGAGTAACAGCTGGTAAAGTTTTCCCCCACTGTGGGTTGTCTCTTCGTTCTCTTGGTGGATTCTCTTATTGCCTAGCACTATTTGTTAAAGAGGCTATATTTCTTCCAGTGAAAAAGATTTGGCCCTTTTGTAAACAGATAATACAACTGAGTATCACTGGAGTTTTTTTCTATATCTTTTATCCTGTTTATTGATCCATGACTCTGCTGTTTGCCAATACCATGTGGTTTTGAGTCACTGACCTTTGTAGTATAACTTGAATTCCAGGATTGCATTGCCTCTTGCCATGCCCTTATTGCCCAGAACTGCTTTTGCTATCCTAGGTTTCTTCTAGTTTTATATGAATTTTAGGAATGCCTTTTCCTATTCTGGAAGGAAAACTGTTGACATTTTGATTAGGATTGCAATAAACATATATAACAACTTTGAAAGTATAGCCAGTTTGATTATATTGATTCTGCCTATCCAGGAATAAGTGTCTTTGCACTTTCTTATACTTCTTTAATCTGCTTTTTAAGAGTGCTATATTTCATTTCTTTGGTTAGGTTAATTCCTATTGGTTTCCTAATTTCCATCTTAGTGAATTTTGTTATTATGTACAGGAATACCATTGAGTTTTTAGCATTGCCAGTAACTTATTGAGTATTTTTGTGTCTGATTATTAAAGAGAAAATGAATCACATATACAAACATTAGAAACATTTAATCTGCTGGAAGACAAAATAAGTGGAATTCTTCAAGACACAGGTGTAGGCACAAACTTTCTCAACAAAACCCTGGTTGTACAAGAAATACCAAGCATCAAAAAAAAAAGTAGGGACATATAAAATGTAAAAGTTTCTGCACAGCAAAGGAAATGAACAACAGAATAAAATCTCAAACTATTGAATGGTAAAAAATTACCCACTACTACTCAAAGAAAGGAATAATACCTAAAATATATTAAAAAAACTCAAAACAAATAGACTCCCCAAATTTAAAGACCCAGCTAAAAATTTGCCACATAAATAGCATAGACACTTCTCAGATGAAAAAAATACACACGACAAATAAATACATGAAAAAATGCTCAACATCACTGGCCCTTTATGAAATGCAAATTGAATCAAAACTGAGATTTCATATCACTCCAGAAACAATGGCTATCATCAATAAATCAACCGATAACAAATCCTAATGAGCTGTGGTGGGAAAGGAGCACTTCTCCATTGTTGGTGGGAATGCAAAGAGATATAACCACCATGAGAATAAGTGTGGATAGTCCCCAAGAATCTAAAAGTTGAAATTCCATGTGGCCTATGAATTCTCCTTCTAGGTATCTTGCTAAATTAGTTAAAGGCATAATTCTGCAGTAATATATCCAGTGGAGAATGTGTCAAAAAGTATATCTTGGGCCGGAGATTTAGCTCAGTGTTTCTGGCACCTGCCTCGCAAGCGCAAGGTCCTGAGTTCGATCCCTGGTAACCACATACAATGCTGGGTGTAGTGACTCACGCCCACCAGCCATCAATACCACATACCGAAGTGCCGGGCATGGTGGCTCACCTCTGTCATCCCAGCACTCGGGAGGCAGAGACAGGAGGATTGATGAGTTCGAGGCTTGCCTGGGCTACATAGTGAGCTCAGGGCCAGCCTGAACTACAAAGCGAGACCATGTCTCAAAAAAAAAAAAAAAAAA
>PVIC010006614.1:0-53717 GCA_004025085.1 Thryonomys swinderianus
TCTCTCTCTCTCTCTCTCTCTCTCTCTCTCTCTTTCTTTCTCTCTCTCTCTGTCTTTCTTTCTTTCTTCCTTTTTTTCTTTTGAGACAGGGTCTCGCTTTGTAGTTCAGGCTGGCCCTGAGCTCACTCTGTAACCCAGGAAAGCCTTGAATTCAGCAATCCTCCTGCCTGTACCTCCTGAGTGCTGGGAGCGTTATTTCTATATTCATAGAAACTCTGGATGCCCTGACACTGATAAAGAAACCTAGGAAACTACAGGGCTTCTGCCACACAGGAGCACAATTTCAGGTGCTTTCTCTGTTTCCAACATGGGCCCAGTAGCCACAGGGAGGCTACGTTTCTCAAACAGCTCATGAAGTATATTCTGTATGTCCTGGGACAGCACAGGAAAGAGTGTGCTAACTGTAGGGAAATGAGTGATGTGTCTTTATTTTGAAGAGAGATTAATTTTCCAAGAGTTCCATCCTAAAGTCAGCACAGTTTATTGTTCAAGCTCACGCATGCACACTCCTCGTTCCAGAATACTGTTTGGAACTTGCTGCACTGGCTAAAAGAGGGAATGACAGTGTATTACCTTGCAACTACCTCAGCTTCACTGTTGGAGTGATAAGGGTGATGGATGGTGCTTAGCCCGGAGTGGTAACACTGACCTAGTTTTAAGCTTACAGATAGAGCCAGCAGGTTTATCAACTACTCCCTAAAATAAATATTTATGACTATATAACAAATGAGCGTTACTGATCTTATCCAAAACCACGAACAATTCTAGTATAAGGTGTAATAAATAGAGAAGATCAGTCTTCCTTTGCAAACTCTCTTTGGGGGAAAATAGAATTTATTTTCACCCTAACCTGGTGAGGAAGGTTATTTCATGACAGGGATCATGGGGGGGGGGCGATGTCTAACACTCAAACTTATTTTAGGAGTATTTCTACCAATTATTTATTTTCATTTTAGGAATTTTATTATATCATAAAATGTTCACTTACATGGAAAAGACCACCACTAAAGTTACCTTGTATAGTCCTGTTATTTCTAGTAGTTCCTGTCTCCTAATGAATCAGTGGGGAGGCAGTGTCTATGTAGTAGTGGAAAGTTCCCCAGCTTTTTAATTGGTTTGGCTTCCAAGGGCAGGACAATCAGGAGAGAAAGGAAATACTCTACGTACTTTGTTTCGAGAGGAACATGAGTGTGCCACCTGTTTCTGGTTTTGTGACACAGTATTAATATTTGCAGTCTTGTGTTTAAAGATTATTTTGTAACACGTCAAAACTTGATGGCTATACAATGGTGGGCTTTAAAAATATTTACAATTTCCACCAGTTAAGGTTTGTTAACAACACATCTCAATCTTTTTTTGACTCTGAAATCCTTGTAAATTATTCGTTTACATTTAAAGGTCTTGCCATTTTCCTTAAAGTGTGGATGTTTGTTTATATACAAAGATGAGACATTCACCATGGTTTAATTTACTGGGATTTTAAATAAAATCCTTTTGGCTGAAATCGTATGATGTGTAATATCCTAAATAAAAAAATTCCCTGGCTTGTGTAAGGAAGGTGAACAGGTATGAAGAATGAAACTTAAGGGCCGGAGGGTTGCTCAGTGGTTCGGGCGCCTGCCTCGCAAGCATAAGGTCCTGAGTTCGATCCCCGTAACCACATACAATGCTGGGCGTGGAGACACGCCCACCAACAATCAACACCGCATACCACAATGCCAGAGGTGGTGGCTCACGCCTGTAATCCCAGCACTCGGGAGGCAGAGACAGGAGGATTGCTGAGTTCGTGGCGGCTGGCCTGGGCACCATAGTGAGCTCAGGGCCAGCCTGAACTGCAAAGTGAGACCCTGTCTCAAAAAGCGAAAAAAAAAAAAGAATGAAACTTAAAATATTTGAATAGAGTAGTTTCAAAAATAAAACAGTATGTGTTTCCCTTTCTTTTTTGCTAAAGGTATTCTTTAGATTGTATTTTAGACAAACATCCCAAAGTAGAGGTAAGGAAAGTAGAGAGAGACAGACAGACAGACATATACAAACACAGAGGCAAGCATTTACTTATATGATTTGATACCATTTAGTGGAATAGAGCATCATAAGAAAACTAAGAAGCATAAGGAATCTAATCTTGGAGTAAATCGTACCACAGAGATAGTTGCCAATAAGCATTTTCTTCTGATCATTACAAATCTCTGTCTCTCTCTGTGTCTGTCTTTGTCTCTATCTCTCTGTGTTGCTCTCCATTTTTAAAATGGGAATTGAAACCAGGCCCTCATGTATGCTAAGCATATGCTCTACCACTTTGCTGTACCCTTAACCCTTCAAATATGTTTTCAATTTTTGAAAATTTATTGGAACTATAGAATCTGTCTTTTAAAAAATGTTGTTAGTCATGTAACAAAGCCATTGGATTTCGTTGAGTTTAAGATAAACATGTTTGGGGTGGCACTTCCTTAAAAACAGAGAGAAATGATTTAAAACATTTCTTGAGGCTCAGTGTGCAGGCCAGTGGTACAGAGCACATTCAGTGTGTGTGGGACCTGGGTTCCACCCATTTGCCACTGAACTCGGACGGAAAAAAAGATGTGCAAATTTACTTGGGTAGTCAACTTGAGACATAATGCAAAAGCAGATACATGAGTTGAAACAGGGTATGGCAGGTCTTCAGTTCACACCACATACAAGCCTAAACAAGCCGATGTGAGTCACTTTATGAGGTTATATTGTATTAATAGCACCATAAAGATTTCTAGATGAATGGCCTCTATAGCCCCTAAAACGTCCCTACAAATGATCTGAGATTTAGTATTGCATATTTCCTAAACATTTTGTGCATAATTGTAAACAACGCACATCCTAATTTCCTTAGGAGACCAAGTTGTATATTAAATCGCCACACGGGAAAATCACATCAAAAGCCCACTTTATAACAAATAGAGAGCAATACAAATAAATATCCAAAGAGGAAGCAAAATTTTTTTCAGACTGAAAAAGTAATTCAACTTATGTTATTATATGGTAAACATTTTCTGTTGACGTGTGAGAACACTAATACTGATAGGAAGTAAAATTGAAGAGGCCAACAGCAAGTTTATCTGGTAGTAGTTTTGCAGTTCCCATTGAATGTGTCTTTGATTTATTCTGCCTAGTTGGGAAAATCTCATTCTAATGTCTCTTTGTCTCCTTTTCCTTTATAAAGAGGCAAACAATACCAATTGGTCTCAGAGTGTGTGGTGAGAATTAATTAAGGCCCCTAAATTGTTGCGATGGCCAAAGATGAAAGATACCATACTAAGTATAAAGTCTCTTCATAAGCAAGGAAGTTGATAGGCTATAAGAACTTGTTTCTTGGTGGAAAAATTCTCAAACATCAAATGAGAGTATACTTTCCTGGCTTTATGTGACTTACGCTTATGAACTGTCTTGTAAATGTGTTGTATTTGTTATTCGTTATTTAATTTTTTAGGCTCCATTAGTAGAAGAACTGAAGAAATAATAAACTGATAATCAAAATTATGGCCAGGTAATTGTGAGCACTTCCATAGCACCCCGGAGACTCTAATCTCAATCCCCAGCACTGAAAAAAAATTGTGAGGACTTAGAATTTTACATACATTCTTTATTTGCTTTTTTGTCCCATCTCTTTCTATATATCAATAAAACAATCATGTACTTCTTTCAAAATAATGGGGGAATCTAAGTCTCTTGATGAAAGAATGAAACATTTGATGTGGTACAAGACATTTACCATCCAGGACCAATGACACAGTTTAGAATAAAGATGTTATTAAGTTCTGCATAAAGTAGGGCACTGAACCAGGGAAGTATGTTTCTCTAAAGTGCCTGAATTTAGAAGGGCACAGAGGGAGCATGTAAAAGAATTTCATTTCAGAAATATGACTCCTATTGCAATCTTCCACTTCTCGCCCCATGATATACTGAGTTTCTGCCATGCCAGCTGACTAAAGTGGAAATTTAAAAATATTCTGATTAATCAGTCACCTCTATGTTCTGTAATAAAGAAAAAATACTGGCTGAAACTATGCAGAACTTTAGTTTCATTAACTGGAGCAGCTTATGCTAAATAAATGAGTAACTTTCCCCTCTGAAATATCATTTCATTCATCAGCAGGCTGTGAATAATTACCATGAGGGCCAACAAGATTCTTAAAATATTATTTTGATATTGTTTATATTGCATATTAAGATAGAGTATGAGTCAAATTGTATTCTTCACAACGGGTGGTGTGGATATATATATATGTAAGGACTTGCTATTTTTTAAATGTTTAATATATTAATAAAAATTTAAAAAAGAAAAATAGTATTTATTAATGAATTGCTGCTGACTGTTTAACAAAACTTTAGATGGCGTAAACTAGGAATGAAATTTGTGTTTCTCAGTTTTTTTTTTTAACGCTTAAAAAATGCACTAGTTTTTAGTGACAGTCAACAGACTTTTTAAAGTCAGTTCATGGGAACAATTCATTGCTGATGTTTATTTTGCACTGGGTTGGGCTGTAAAACTAGTCTACAATAACATAACTTGGAAGGTTGTTATTTTAGAATTGTTATATCCTATAGTGGTTGTGGTCAAGAAAAAGACAGACTGGAAAACAAGAAGTAATACATCTTCAAAACATTTACTGCTGTCATTAAAAAAAAAAAAGACTTGGTTTCACTCTGGTTAGAATTTCATTAATGGTCCACTTCATTTTTCTTTCATTAAATACTCATTTGCCCTGTATCCCAAATTTTAAATGTCAACATTAACTGTTAAGGTTGATAGCCAGGCAGTTAACTGGCTTAGTTTTGGTTAGGAGATGAATGATTCATTGCTTTCTTCTATCTGCCGAGTAGGAAGAGTACTGCATTTAAAATGGCTCTGCCCCAAGGGGAGAATCTAAGAGTTTCACCGCCCAGTCTGGGCAGAAAAATAAAAGCCAGGAAGGTTACAGCAGAGTTCACGCTGGGCTTGAAAATGTAAAGACATAGCCTGATTTTCACCCCAGAATTATAAAAGCACTTCTAACTTTCCACATTGTTAAATTTAAAAATTTAAAGATACCAACACTGCAGGAGACATATTTCAAGTAATCTTTTGGTTTATTACTTATTTTAGTCTCAGACTTTAAAGTGCTTTGTGAATTTTTTTTAAAGAATCACATTTTTGCTTTGCATGTCATCCTTTGCAATCACAGATCTGTATCTCTGAAACAAAAATATTTCTCCTTTCTCTAATGTCTGTTTTATGTATTATTCCTTTGAGTTGACAGAAATAAATTATTTTCATCCCCAAGGACTGAATCAGCAATTGCTTTGGCAGGTCCCTTTGTCATAGGACTGGAAGTGTTCTGTATTTATTTTTGCTAAATTTTATATCAGGATAAAAGTAAGCATTTTTATTCTTTTCAGCACACACATGGTCTACCTTATTGTATTAGATAACAGGTAAATAAGGTTATTAGATTCTCACTTGAAATTTTGTAAAACATTTCCTCTCATTTCAGTTCCGCAAACGTGTGTTCAGAATGTTTTCCTTGGAGAGGAGTAAGGGTGAATAAAAGCGCTTCTTCTCTCTCCAGGGGGATCTTGTAATTTACTACAGTGCCTACTGCTGATAACTCAGATTTCCACTAATTTCACTAATCTATGGATATACAGCATGTCACATTAAATATAAAAAATATAGGGTTTCCTGTCATTTGCAGCAGTATGGATAGAACTGGAGGTCATGGGAAGTGAAATAAGCCAGACATGGAAACACAAGTGCTGCGGGATCTCACTTATGTGCCGAACATAAAATGGTTCATTTCCAAAGCGGCTGGGTTAGAATGGTGTTTGGCAGAGGCCTGGAGAGCAGTCAGGAAAAAGGGAGAGGTCGAGAGAGAGGGACTAACCTACAGGTAGAGAGGGTAAGAACCTCCAGGTGCTATTGCACAGGGTGGTGACTCCAGATAACTCCACTATGGGGCTGGCAAAGCCAGAAGAAAGGATTTTAAATGATTTCACCACAGAGAGACAGTAAATATCTGAGAAACCTCTCTCAGTATGTTTACACTGATTTGAGCAGTACGGAATGTGTGCACGTACTGAAACATCACATGATACCCCATAAATATGGATGATTTCTATGTTCTCATCTATCACTTAAAATATGTTTAAATAAAATATAAAAACAAAAGTGACAAAAAAAAATTCATGGCTTTTTCTCATCCCTTTGCATGAGTTATTTCTGGTCCTTCATTTCCCACTTATGTCTTTCTGAGCCAGCCCAGGAAGTCTGTTTGATAAAGAAAATAGGCTGTAAAATGCTATGCCTCAAATCACTGGAATCCACATTTTAAACAGAATATAATTTTAGCCATTAGAATAATCCCTTTGAATCTTGAAATTAAAATTCTTTTTCCCCTGTATGAATAGCTCAGTGGTAGAGCATTTCCCTAGGATCTGGATTCCATCCTCAAAATTATAAAAAAAAGGCCAGGATGTAGCTCAGTGGCACCAAACCTGCCTGCAAAGTGCAAGTTCCTGAGTTCAACCCTTAGTGTTTAGAAAAGAATTATAAAATAAACAATAAACAGCTTTATTTATTAATGATTTCCTGGTATTATTCACATCGAATCCCTGTCACAGTCTTGAAATTTTTTTTTTTTTTTTTTTGAGACAAGGTCTTGCTTTGTAGTTCAGGCTGGCCCTGAGCTCACTGTGCAGCCCAGGCAAGCCTCGAACCCAGCAGTCCTCCTGCCTCTGTCTCCCGAGTGCTGGGATTACAGGTATGAGCCACCAAGACTGGCCTCTGTGGTATGTGGTATTGATTGCTGGTGGGTGTGAGTCACCATGCCTGATATTGTTGTATGTGGTTACCGGGGATCGAACCAGGGACCTTGCTCTTGAAAAGTAGGTGCCAGAACCACTGAGCCAAATCTCCGGCCCACAGACTTGAGTTTTTATGAGAAATGCAAGGACAATTTATGAATGCATTTCCCCCTTGACTGAGCTAATAATTCTCTTAATTTCCCTTACTCAGCCAAAATAAAGTAATGAAGACATAAAGGATTCAAAGGTTACGACAGACATACTGTAGTGTATGTGAAATATATAAAATAGCTAGATTAAGTTGCTCAGGAATTGATTGCATGCTAAAGTGTTAATTGAATCTTGAGTTGGCATAAGAAATTGAATTACTAAACCAGTGAGACTTTATTCTGCCACATTCAAGACAGTCTGCATAGGCACCCAGGTTACAAAAATGCACATCTAGCCAGGTGTGGTGGCTCATGGCTATAATCCCAGCACTAGGGAGGTAGAGACAGGAGGATTACTGAGCTCAAGGCTTGCCTGGGCTACATGATGAGCTCAGAGCCAGCCTGAACTACAAAGCAAGACCTTGTTTCAAAAAAAAAAAAAATCTATGCTTTGTGTCTATAAGGAACTGAAATTGGAAGAAGAGGAGATGCAAGAACAAATGAATACATAGAAAGAAGCACAACAGGGGACCAGAGGATAGTCTGGGATGGACTGACCTGGGAAGTCTCACAGACAGAAGGAGGGTTTGCTGTATACAGAAGAGAAAGGGCATTTCAGGCAAAGAGAACAAAATATGCAAAGACACGGAGTTTTGAAAATATATGTGAGAAGCCCATTGTGGACTGGAGCTTAGTTCTGTGGTGGGAAGTGGAAGGAAATGAAATGTTGGGGTTACATCATGAAGGGCACTGTACGCAGACAAAAGAGCTTGACTTTATGGGACAGCTAGTTGGAAATGAAGGGGAATCATTTAAAAGGGAAAGGCGTAATCATAATTGTTATGGTAAGAAAATAATTGTGTTAGGAATGTAAAAAAACGGGTTGTGGGAGACTTTGATGGGAAGGAGACCAAACAGGACAGTGTGGCCTTAGTCTAGGACATAATTCAAAAGTGCTCAGAGTTGAATTGGTGGCTAGAAATGGGGAGAGTGATCAGATTTTGGGTATATATCTGAAATAAAACTGAAAGGGTTTGGTTAAAAAGAGAGGGACCCCAGGTTGTTTCTTGTCTGGGGAGATTTGGGGATGTTGATTGAATGGTGATGGGAATCAAGCATATTTGGGGAGATAATGATCATTTCAGTCTTTTCAAACAGTGCATGAGGTTGAAGTGCTTGTGGGATAGGCAAGTCCACAAACATCTAGAAAAGGGTGTCTGCAGCTTGAAGATAGATAAGTTAGCATTGGAGATACAGACTTGGGAAATGCAAGTATACAAATAACCTCTAGCATGTGAATTAAATCATACACTTAAAAATGTAGAAGGAACAGGTGACCAATGGTGAAACCCTCAAAAGGCACAGCATTTACGACAGTGTTGGGCATTCATTTCAAGCTATCTCCTTTTTTTTTCTTGAGACATGGTATCGCTTTGTAGTTCAGGCTGGCCCTGAGGTTACTATGTAGCCCAGGCAAGTCTTGAACTCAGCAATCCTCCTGCCTCTGCCTCCTGAGTGCTGAGATTACAGGCGTGAGCCGCCATGCCCGGCTTTGTGGTATGCGGTACTGATTACTCATGGCATTGTTGTATGTGGTTACCGGGGATCGAACCAGGGAACTCGCGCTTGCTAGGCAGGTGCCGGAACCACTGAGCTAAATCTCCGACCCAAGCTATCTCCTTTTGATAATATAAATACCTCAGCTCCCTCGAATTATGACAGTTTAGGTATTTCCCCCCAAAGGCTTACTGCTACCTCCTTTCCTGCATTCCCTTCTCTTTTTCTTAAGAATTTCTCATTTAAGACATGGTCAGAAAAGAAGAAACAATTGAAAAAAATTGAGGGGTTCTTGGAGACTTGAAGGAAAATCAGAATGGGAGGGCATCACAGAAGATAAGACAGGAAAACATTATATTCTTTCTGCCAACCCTGACCAAATCATAGAAACTGAGTCTAGACATTGCCCTCCTCACAGAACTGCGTAAAATAAGTCATTTGGGAGTCTGTCCAATCAAGCTTTGAAGTGTGTGAGAAATTCACTTCCCTTAGTGTTGTCATCGTGGGGCTGCACATGAGAGGGTGAGGTGCAGAATCACACATGCACACCAGACTCTGGGGAGGTTTCTGGATTGCTTCCATTTAATGAATGCAGTGTAGGGCGTTATATAGCACAAGCGGTGGGAAGGGTTTGTAGTGGCCATTGGGGATTGGTCTCTGGTTGTCAGAGGAGGGGCCCAACATTGAAGAGGACTGAGCAATCTCCAGCTGTGGCGTGCCCTTTAAAGCTCAAGGCTCACTTTGGTCTCAACTTAGTCTGCAGAGGGCTAAGGGCTCTCTCAGGACCCAGGAGACTGGTGTGCGGGGCAGTTGGCTCAGCCAGACCTTGGTTTTGCCATCACCTTAGGATTCCTGTCCTAATCTCTTTTTTAAATTGTTTTCATCTTTATTGGTACGTTGTATATACACATCATGATCACACTCAGTATTGGGAATTTGTACTAGTATACGACATGATTTAATTCTCATTTTTTTCCATTCCCCCACCCACCCTACAACCCCGTACCCCCTGTATATATAAGCTTTGTTTCTCTTTTTTTCTTATTACCATCACATTTTTTTCTTTACCCCTCATTACTCACTTCTCAACACATTTCCACAACTGTTAGCATCCTATTTTTGTTGACCACAGCTGTCAGGGTTAGTTTGCCACATTCCTCTGGCCCAAGGCTGGGTCAGAGGAAAAGCACAGAGTTACTCGCAGTCTTCAGGTAACACACACACAAGTTCCAGCCAGTCACATCCCCGCAGTCTTCATGGTGGGAACCCACAGCAGGTCTGCAACATGCTGAGGGACTTCAAGCACCGGAAACCCCAGCCAGTGTTAAGAGGGGCACAAGTAAGCCCCCAACCTTTGCCCCAGAGGGAACAGTATACCAGGGAAAAGCAAACTGATCTCTGCTCTAAAGGCAGATACACTGTTCTTCAAAGGCTGTTCTCTGAAAAGGTAACCCGGGGATAGAGTTCCTTTCCTCAAGCGCATGCAGAAATGCAAGAGGCCTGTGGGAAACCGTTGCCCAACAAGTAGATGCTGTGCTGTCTGTTCTGTCTTTCTCAGCTCCCCTCTCACCTTTTCTGTCTCTTAGTTTTCTCCTTCTTGTTCTTTTTTGAGACATAATTTAACACTTTAAGTTATGTTTAAGGAATTGATATCCTTTAATGATAGAGTTCAGAAGAAATAAATATTTATTTGTCTGTCTTAAACCTATGAAAATAAAACTCGGGTCCAAATTATCATAGCATGAAGCTTGCAAGGGAGTGCGTAAGTCAAGGAAAACATGCTTTACCAACTTGAATGAAAATTCAAAATCAGAAGTGATCTTTTAGATAAAATTTGACTAAGTAGTTATGAAATTAGCTTTGTGATGATTATGCATCACGTAAAGGCTATTCTGAAAAATCACAACCAAATTTCTCTTATCTCGTTTTGCCTACTAGGTAATTCACAGGGAAAAACAAACAAGTAAAATTAAGAAATTAAGATCACTGTCTTCAGCCTGTATCATTAAGTAGTAGAAAACACACATTTTAGAAAACAATGTTAATAATGGGGCTGGAGATGTAGCTCAGTGATAGAACATGTGCTTTGTATGTGTGAGGACCAGTGTTCACTCCTTAGCTCACAAAAAACAGAACAAAACAAAACAAAATAATGAAATGGCTTCCCTTGATGAATTGCAATTTGGTCAACAACCCATTATTTTTACCGTAAATGTTAGAAGAGTGAGGTAAACTGTCCAAATAGCCACAAATCTGCACTTGATCTTAGCCAAAAGGCTGAGAAGCAATAGCCACAAATCTGGATAATGTGTATTGTTACCAAGTTCTCTAAGTTCTTTTCTATATTTTAGACAAGGAGATTGTTTGCACTGACCTGTGTGGTTGAAGTTTGACCCTGTGAAATGCTTGGACAAAGGCTGTGTTTCCTTTTCACGAGGACACATCTATTGGCAGTGTGTAACTACCTAGGTGGTTCTTCCCTATCAGGACACTTGAAGAAGCAGGTTCTGATAAGGGCACCCTATGCCAGAGAGGCCTTGAAAGTGACCCACACACCGGGAATGTGAGCCTCAGGGGAATTAACTTCAGCAAGAATTACATTTTATTGGTGTTAAGCTCCTGACATTTTGGGTGTAGGGTTTTTTTTTTCCTTTTTAACTGATACTCCACTCAGCCCAACTAATATAATGCTGTTGCTGTGCTTTTGAAGTTCTAAATTCTGATGCATATTAAGTTATCAGTCAGCCTTATAGAAGTAGTATGCCAAGAAAATGCAACTCTCCATTGTTGTACTTTAATGTCATTGGCTCTGCCTGTGGGATCCAGACTCTGGGGGTTCTAAGGGAAGCTCTATGGGTGTGTGCTCTTGAGGCCTGGATTTAGGATTCACCTTGGGTCTAGGCTCTGGGTGATCATGACAACAATGTCTATCAGTATAAATGTGAATGGAAAGTTTCTTGTCCTGGAAACAGAAAATAAGAATGTATATACCAAGCCTTCAGGGTGACTTGAAAACTATCTGGGAAGGTATTGATACAAAATAACTTGTAGATTTCCTGTAAAATTTATTTGCTGCACTGAAAAGCTTTAGTAGCTCAGTTGGTAGAGCACTTGCCCACCATGTGTCAGGCCCTGGATTTGATTCCCAGCACACAAAATAAGTAAAATTTTAAAAGTTTCTGGGGGTCTTTTAGATATAATGTGTATTATGCTTCTTTTTATCTAGCATGCTCTTCTTCAATGGAAATATAGGTTTGAAGAAATTATTTTGTTTAAAGAAACTCAATATTTCATATTATAATGATGCTGGATCTTTTTGTATCTCAAGTATTTATAATAGGATATTTGTAAGTAAAAATAATAATGAATGTTTATTAATTATTTCAAACAGCTATATTTTTGCATATCTCTTTGTTGGGAAAGACATGCTGAGTACTGGGAATAAAAGAGAATGAAAAATAGGTATGGTCCCAATTTTCACAGTTATTCTACAAAAATCATAATAATGAATATATAAAGTGAAATTATAATCTAAGAGAAAGAAAAATAATGTCTCTGAGAGTATATACAAAAGGAAACAAACAAGATTGGAAAAGAAAATGTTTCCCTGATTTTCAAAGTATGAACGGGAGTCAAACTCCGTGATTTCCACTTAGGTGACAGTGGCAGAGAAGCTGGTTTCAGGGGCATGTGTAGGAAAGATCATGAATTCATCTGAGCTTTGTAAGTTTCAAATGCCTTCATGATATTCAGCAGAACTACAGATATTTGAATATATGAATCTGGGGTTCAGATGAGACATTTGAGACTTGCAATAGAATTGATCTAATTAAATTCAGCTGTGCATGGAGAAAGTATAAAATTATAAGGGCTTAAGAATTTTCTTATGTAAATGTCTAGCACAGAGCTATCCAGAGAAAATGTGGGCCATTTACGTTATTTAATATTTTCTAGTAGCCATATCAAAAAAGAAAAAAGAAAGTTGATGTTAATTGTACATTTTATTTCAACTAAAAGAATAAAAATGTAATAATTTCAACATGTAATTAATATAATGAAATAATTTACACTTTTGTCATTCTTTTAAAAATTTTTTTATCTTTATTGGTACATTATATATACACATCATGATCACACTCAATATTGGGACTTTTTCATTCTAACAGTCTTTAAAACCTGATATCTACTATTCTTATGGCTTGTGTCTCATGTAGTCATAGGTGGGGCTTTTTCAGAAGTAGCCGAATCTAGAGTATGTGCTACTGGGATTGATTCGTGGTGCAATGCTAGGAGGAGCAGAGACACTAGGATCAATGTTGTAAGTGTTATTCCCCCTAGCCTGGAAAAGATGTAAGAGATAGAAAGAGCTGTGGTCCTTCCTTGTTGCTTTTCTACTTTCTGTCATAGAGAAACTATGACTGTTTCTCTTCTGCAATGCCAACCTGCTTTGGACTGAAACCTTTATGAACTGTGAGCTAAATAAACCTCTCCTCCTTTTTGGGTGTTGGATATTTTGTCTCAGCAACGAGAGAAAAGTAACTAAGACACATGCTATCCCATACTGCTTAGTTTGGATTAGCCAGATTGCAGTAGTCACATATGTTTTAAGGTTATTGTTTGGAAAATCCCATGGGTCTAAAGGTAGGAAGGTCCAGGGCCATACACACAGCACAACACAATGTCAGAGACTTTGGCTTGAGTGTGGTTTCCATTTACAAGGCAGATTCTCAGTCTGGAATGATTCACCCAGGTCCACTCATCATATCTACATCATGTTAGCATGAAGAATGACAAGGAAAAAGAAAGCTAAGTGTTTTCCCTTTAGCATTGTCCCCTGGAAATATATATATCACTTGTAACCACATATTGTTGTCAAAACTTAGTCAAATGAACTGAAGACTATGAATTTAATTTCAAAGTGAGTTGGGAAATGTAACTTTTTTGTAATTTATTTTATTGGTACTCTTTTTTTTTTTTCGTGGTACAGAGGATCGAACTCTGGCCCTTGTGTGTCCAGGGTTGGTGCAGTACCACGACCTAAATCCCCAGCCCCTGTTACATTTTATATATACATGATGATCACATTCAACATTGAGGATTTGTACCAGTATGTGACACATATTAATTCTCATTTGGGAAATGTAACTTTTACTTCAGATGGCCACTTGTCTAGACAGAAACTGAGAAGTCTACTCCTTCAGAATTTGCTGGAGTAATCATCAGTCTTGGGCAGTGTCTGCTTCTTAGGCCACCCAACACCTCTCTATACTCTTCTCCTTCATGAGAAATATCTGCTGCTATCTTTTTAATGGAGACAATTCCAAAGTCTCAGCCAAATCAAAGCCTCAGAGTCCAGCATTTGTGTGTCCTCAGTCCAAATTTGCCCTCTCTTGGTTTGGTGACCCATAAATTAGAGAAGTTATTTGCTTCCCCTTTCCCACATTGTGATGATATAGGGACAGAGACACTAAAATAGAAACACTAATTTGGTAGAAAGAGACTAGGCAACACCACATCTCCACATGCAGAAACAGGGATGACCATCTTGTCTGGGAGGAACATGAGCTTCTGGTTTAGTCTATCTGCTCCCAGTCTTCACACCACGCCTGGGAGAAAGGCCCTGGTTCATACTGAAGCCCTTGTCACTGCCTTTGGGAGACTCTTCCTTATTCATTATCTCTTGTGATCACAATGGAGGGAGGCAGGCATTGTGATCACTCAAGTATATCACTCACATTCGTTATGTTCCACTGATTCAGGTTTAAATACCCAGAATGCTTCAAGGAAATGAATAGGCTGGACTTGAGGCAATACTCTGCCAATAGATTTCTGTCAAAACTATAGTAGACATTCAGTCTTTTTTGTTTTGAGGCAGGGTCTCACTTTGTAGTTCAGGCTGGCCTTGAGTTCACTCTGTAGCCCAGGCAAGCCTCGAACTCAGCAATCCTCCTGCCTCTGCCTCCCGAGTGCTGGGATTACAGGCGTGAGCCACCATGCCCAGCATTGTATGTGGTTACCAGGGATCGAACCCAGGACCTTGTGTTTGCAAGGCAGGCGCGGAAACCAGTGAGCTGAATCACGGGCCCAACATTCAGTCTTTTCGGTGCTGGTGCTTTTCAGTTTCTTAGGGAAGTAACCACAGCCATAATTCTTGTATGGACATTTTTTTCCTTCTGTATGAAGGATTTGGCTTTTGTTGGTAGCCTCTAAATTCTGTGCATGACTATCACTTAGATTCCTGGTGGCTATGGAAACAACCAAAGAAATGATCTAAGTGGAGGGTCTACAATCTTAAATCTGTCTCTCCAAATGGCCCTGGTAAGGTAGGGCACACATCCTGCTTAGCATAAAGGTGCTAAGACAGTGCTTAAAGTGTTTCTGTTGGGGGGAGAAGGCTTAGATTTTAAATCTTAGAAGGATCTACTCTATCAGATTTCACTTTTCTTGACTGCAGCTGTAGGCAAAGCGGGCCTCTCAGCACATCTGAAGTTTTTTCCATTTTTGCTTCAAGTCTGGCTACTCTTGCTCAAACCTTTTGACCCACTCAGTATGAACCAGTACCTTGGTTTGTTTCCTGACCATTTCCCAGGCACTAACTACTCAATTATCAAATGGCCTGCCTTCCCCATTATTAGAGGTAATAATTTCATGATATGTTTTGGGCAGGCATGAGAGGAGTTGCTCCCTCTCCAACTCTTAGGAAAGTATTCTGACTACATCTATTAAACCGTTGTCACAGTTTAGTCTTCTGTGTTCAAAACAATTCACTCGGCACAGAGTTTTATTTTAGCTCGTGTTAATACTACATAAACTCTGATAGAGTTGAGTGGCGGAAAAACTCAAAATAACAGAGGCCTAGAAATCACTTTTCCCCCCTCTTATATATATCTGAAGTAGTGAGTGTGAGGCTAGTTTTGTGTATCACCGGATCAGGCACCTAGGTCCTTCGTCTGGCTCACTGGGTGTGAACCTCCATTTCCTTGCTCACTTCATAGCCCAAGGCTGATGCAAACAATCAGAACCAACTAATATAGAGAGTTGTTTATGTCACACTTTTTCTGTCTAAAAAGGGATACATGTATTAATTGTTCACTTGACCTGAAATTTCATTAATGATAATTCCAATGTGCTTGATACTATAGGATCTCTGTTTTCATCAAGTTCAAACGTGGAATTCTCCAAATAAAATTAATTTCTGTGTATTACAGGAGGGCTTGAATTACAAAAAGAAATGAATTATAATAATGGTTGCAAAACTGGTGTCTGCTAACCTGCTATTTTTCTATTGCTGAAATAACTGTTTTTGTTCATATGCCATTATTTTGTTATATATAAAATTTGGGGGGCTGACTGGGTAATTTAGTAATGGAGCACAGGCTAAGCATCACTGTGTGGACATCATAGTGGTTCACCCACAACTGGAATAGCCGTGATATTCCTAGAGAATATAATCTTGTGGGAATACCCTTGTGTATGTAGCCAATAACTCTCTGATTATGGTTATGTGGCAATGATTATTGTTTTACAACACTGCAGGTTCCGAGCTCAGATGAGCCCCTTGCTTTGTGTAATACTTTTTTTTCCTCTGTCTTAAAATTCTTCATATTTTGAACAAGAGTCCCCGCTTTTATTTTCCACTGAGCCTTGCAAATTATGTATCCAGTTCTTTCACCGTGGCTTGCTTTTACTTTCAAAGGAAGAACAGTACAGCTACCTGCTCCTGTATATCTGTGTTTTATTTTTTTAGTGTGAAATTGGTAGCTTCTTTGGATGTGTTCAGATGTTAAGCAGAGACTAGCCTGGTTAGAGGTGAAGGTAAACAAAAACTTGAAGTGCTAAGACCAACTCCTTCTTTCCATGATCACATCTTGGTGTCTTATTGACTAGGCTCTTTATGTTGCCCCTGGACTTCCTTCCCACAATCCTTCTGCCAAAAGCCCCATGGTTTGCCCACTGTGGAAAATGTGGCAAGCATGCCTGTTCTTCATTTAGGGACATCTCCATCAAGACACAACCACAGCATCCTGCACAGTGCCCTTGGAAACACACCACAGATGCTTTCATAGCAACTCCTCTGGGGTCTCTTCATTCTCTCCACAGAAAGAGTGTAGAGTGTGGAGAGGGGCCCGGTCAAGAGCACATGCCATCTTCACTAAAACGTTCTCTTTCCTTCCTGATCAAAAATTCCATCTACACCAAAGATGAGAGGAAAGAAAGGAATAAAAAGAGGGAGGAAATATCATATCTTTTCACTTGTTCTCAAGATCCCCCCCTTTGATCTGATACAGTATAACAACTGGAGTCCTTTGGACCAGTTCAGGTAGGCTGGGACGTAGCTTGGGTTAGAGCTGCTTGCCTAGCCCAGCTCTGTGTGTGTGTGTGTGAAGGCCCAAGAACTTTGCCATATGCCCTTAGCCTTATGATGATCTGTATATGGGTCTCCTCATAGTTTCTGACTCCTTCATTGTCCATTGTCTTTGGTAAAAGAAAAAAACAACACAACAATAATAGCCACATCATTGCTTGCTTTCCTTTTACTGGACCCTCCTTTTTCACTAATCCTTTTTTTTTCTTTGTTTTGGAACTCACCTGTAAAAAGCCAGTGTAAACATTATGTTTCTTTTTGAAGTAGTGAAGTAAACAACAACAACAACAAAACCAAAAACAAACAACCAATTTTCAGTTATGAAAGACAGTGGTACTGCTGGCTTGTGCTTGTAACTATGAAGCTGCTTGCTCAGCAAAAACTCTTTGTTCCCCACAGGAAGCAATCTGGTCACAACAACTTCCTTTCCTGAGTTCAAGAGAACAATTGTATCTGAGTATTATCAGACAGATTTGCTACCAGAAATCCCCTCCGCAACACAACGTACATGATCTTTTTAAAATATATAACCACCAAACTATACTTCTCACAAAGTAGTGGCACTTAGTTTTACTCATATTTCCTATATTAAGTTATTTTGTATTCATCACTAACCATAGTAAAAGTTTTTAAAGTAGAGAGTACAATCAGCTCATGGTTTGGATATTCTGAATGAAAACACAGGAGATGTGATGCAATTGTCAGGCCAGAGAGTGTTTGAAAGGTGTTTGGGGCTTGCTATGTTGCCAGTTTCTGGCAAGAATGGTTGTTGGGCCATGACAGAGTCAGTATTTTCTTACCCCCCAAAGTTTGGTTTTTTGAATCCTAACCTTCTGAGTATCTTTTGCATCCAGTCAGGGATCGCTGTGCTTTCTGTGTTGCCTCCTGCTCCCCTACTTCATTCAGGGTGAGCAGAATAGACAATGCCTGATCTCGTGGATTAGGAGAAATGACTTAATCTCTTGTGGAAAAACCTTCTCAGGCATTCCTCTGGGGCGATAACCTTCTTAGAGGAATTCCTCAAAACCTCCCACATTCCACATGCAGTCCCACATTTCCTGTCAGCAGTACTAAGATGGCACAGATAAACAAGTCTCCCTTGCTTCCTCTTTGTTTTTCCTCAATTTTAGTTTAAATGACGTTCCTACCACTGTGAAGAGGGTTTTCCTTTACCCCTTCTTTAAACTTTCTCGCTGCGAGTTGTGGGTATTTTTTTTTTATCTGTCTCTTTTTGCAGCCTAACTTCTTCTTGGGTGTTTTCTGTTCTCTTCTCCCTCTTCCCTCAGTGACTCACTTCATCTCTTTAGATCCCGTCTTGAAACATTCCTGTTCCTGTTTTCTTTGGCCCGGCCTTGACTCCCACGCAGTCCAATTCCCTTCCACTCCCCTTCATGTTCTTGCCAAGGCTGAGAGTTGTGTTTAATTGGATCTTTTCTGTATTCAAATTTTAGTTCTCTTTTTAGTCTTTAAAAAATTTATATTTTTCTTGGAATAAATTATCTAGTCCTTTTCCCTGTGGGTTTCTTTTTTCCCCCCTCCTTGGGTTAGAAATAAAAAACACGATGCAGGACAGTAGTTTTTCACAACACAGAATGGAGGGATTTGGGGCTCATGTTTTCCTTAGAGTCCTAGGAGCTAGCAGTCTTTAGAGATGGGGCAGAATCTCCTTTTGTGCATACTCTCTCCTTTTGAGAGTTTGTCCATAGCGAGCTGGGTAGGACTTTTAGACATTCTGTGTTGCCTGGAGAGGGAGAAGAGTCCCAGGAGAAGCCGAATTGTGTGGATATAAGAATAGAAGAAGAAAGAACATTTGAGAAATTAGCGTGGTGGAGTCATGGCTCATATGGGCAGCTGTAAAAGCTGCTAGTTGGTCTCCATTAGTCCTCCAGCTCCGTCCCCACTGCACCTACTCCTTCCTGGCTCCTTGTTACACCCGCTGGACAGCCTGAGCACGCGGGCTGGGAGAGTGTGGCCTGGAGGCTCTGTGACCCCAGCCTGGCAGCCAGTCTCCTTTCTCCTGACCCTCCTTGGCCCTTCCCGGCCCTCAGCAGCCTCAGGGCCTCCTGAGGCTGGAGTTTCCGGGGTCAGGTTCTCAGGCTGGATCTGGGAATGATGTCAGGGCTGAGCTGTGTCTCTTTTTGGAGACCTGCTTGGTTTCTTGTTGACAAAGACAGCGCTCAGACAAGATGGGAAAATATCCAGTGGGTATGGTTGTATCTTAGTCTGCAGTGTTCAGAGTGCTTACTTGGGAGTTTCTGAAAGGCAAGACACTGGCTGGCAGAACCGCACAGGATGTCTTGCCCTGTCGGATGTGCATCTGAGAAATGTTGGGAGTTGAAACCTGAGCTGCAGTGGGGTTACATATCAGTGACCTGCATGGTATCATAGGGAGTGACCCTGTCATTTCACACGTGAAGGAACTTGAGCTTCAGAGAGGTTGAAGAGGCTACTAAAGGTCACACAGCTGTCACTGGCAGGGGAGAGCTAACATGCTGGTCTCGAGGCGAGGGTTCCTTCCATTACACACACTGCTCAGGCTGCATCTGCCAGTCAGTGAGACTGCGGAAGACAGAGGGCTGTGACTGTCAGCTCTGGGCCTCCTTACATTAGTCTCTCCGTATTCATTCCGGAGAAGAGGAAAATTAGAAACAGGCTGAAGATGTGGCTCAGAGGTACAGCATTTTCCTCCAATGTGTGAGTCTCTGGGCTCAACCCACAGCACTGCAAAAAAGAAAAAGAAAAAAAAAAAACCTGGAAATTTAGAAACAGAAGAAAGTGTTTTTGTAATCCCACTACTGAGATACGGTAACAGTTAATATTGTTTTCTTTTTCATCTTTTCTCTCTGTGTTCATGGGAGCGTGTGCAAGTGTGTGCGTGCGTGCATGTGTGCATGCACACGCATGTGTGTGCGTGTGTGCGTGTACTTACCAGAGTACCCAAGTGTATGATGAAATTGGGATTGCATATGTCATATCAGCTGGGCTTTAGTAAAGCAAATAGTAGAAACTGACCCAGTTTCAGAAGGAAAGGAATTTCTTGGCAGACCACAGAGTTAAAAATCAGCCAGGCTTTGGGAAAACAGGATCCAGGGAGCCATGCAGCAGAAACTCAGAGCTGCTTTTCTCAGAGGACAGTAAATGCAGGACAGGCTGAGGCAGCACTGTAAATGGAGGTCCTCTGCTGACACTACCATCCCCGGCTGTTTCTCTGTAACTTGAAGTGCAACTGTTGTTTCTTATAAGGTTATTGTTAGGCTCAGTATTTAGCTTCCCTCTCTAGGCTCCTTTTCCCTTCCAAGGATTCCTTTTCCACACGACTTTCCTCCCCCCACATATCTGGGAACAGAGGAGGATTGTGCCAGCAAGGTATGAGGTCTCATGTTAACCCCCTAAACACACTGAGCTACATCCCCAGCCTCTTTTCCCTTTTGCATTTTTTTTTCTGTTATCAGGGATAGAACTCAGAACCTTATGCTTGCGAGGCAGTCACAAAGCCACTGAGCTAAATCCCTGACTCCTCTTGCACTTTGAAAGAGGGCCTTGCTAGGTCACTACGCTGCCCAAGCTGGGCTTTAACTTGCCCCTCTGCTGCCTCAGTTTCCCATACTGCTGGGATTATAGGCGTGTGAACACCCACCTGTTTCTGGTCTTCGTGTGGCCCTCCAGTCTTCCTGGCTGTGAAGGAGTCTTATCTTACATGGGTTCTGCCCGGGGGTATGTTCTGGGCATACACTTTGCCCATCGATTTCTGCTGCTGCCCTTGGCCTTGGCAATGGGGTCTGCCAGCCTTTGTCTCATCATCGTCACACCCTTCTGTGCCCCTTTCTGTGCACCTAGGAGATGAGGGCTAGGGTGGATGGCACAGACTCACTGCCCTTCACACCCTCCTCTAGCTACTTGTGTGGTTCTAAAAGCCGCTGCTTGGACATGATGCCACACGTATGTGATCCCAGTATTTGGGAGACTGAGGCAGAAGAATCATCAGGAGTTTAAAACCAGCCTGATTTGTAGAGTGAGTTCAAGACTGCCTGAATAACGTAGTGAGGCCTTGTCTCAAAATAAACAAACCCCAGGAGCTGGGGATTTAGCTCAGTGGTTCCAACATCTGCCTTGCAAACACAGTGTTCTGAGTTTGATCCCCAGTAACCACACACCACAGTGCCAGGAGCGGTGGCTCATGCCTGTAATCCCAGCACTCGGGAGGCAGAAGCAGGAGGATTGCTATGAGTTCGAGGCTTGCCTGGGCTACATAGTGAGCTCAGGGCCAGCCTGAACTATAAAGTGAGACTCTGTCTCAAAAAAAACAAAACAAGGGCCGGAGGGTTAGCTCAGTGGTTCTGGTGCCTGCCTCGCAAGCGCAAGGTCCTGAGTTCGATCCCCGGTAACCACATATGATGCTGGGTGTGGAGACTCACGCCCACCAGCAATCAATACCACATACCACAGTGCCAGGCGTGGTGGCTCATGCCTGTCATCCCAGCACTCGGGAGGCAGAGGCAGGAGGATTGCTGAGTTTGAGGCTTGTTTGGGCTACATAGTGAGTTCAGGGCCAGCCTGAACTACAAAGCGAGAACCTGTCTCAAAAAAACAAAACAAAACAAAACAAAAAACAAACCTCTAAAAAGTGATTTTGTGGAGGAAGTCTGACAAAAGCAGCCTCCTTTTTTATACCGTGAAATCCAGTTAGAAGAGGGGAGGAAACTGAAGGAATGAAGCCCCAGGAAGGACGACAGGCCCCTCAAGGACTCTTCCTTCTTCTGTCTTTTATATATGTTATTATTATCTTTTCTTTTTCCTTCCTGCTTATCCTTGCACCCAGAGAAGGGAATCTTTCTTCTTACCAGGCATGAAATTAACCTTTATGTCAAGAGTTGCATTATTTTTATTCTGTCATGAACTTTGTAATCTCTATGCTATAGTCTTCTAGATTTTGCCTCAATTTTCCAATCATGTTCCTTTTTATGATTTCAAAATAAGATAATTTCTCGCTCAGTGATTCAGCTATTTCTTATCAATGGTGCTTTACTCCTGCTAAGAGTTATAAAGCCTCTCAATGGACAAGGGATTTCTCCTCTCCTGAAGGCCATGGCATGGTTCTGACCCAGGAGATGGAGAGCTACGGGGACACAAAACAAACCTGGGGAAACAAAATCCCCTCAGTGAAAAATTTTCTACTACCAGTTTGTCTTCCTATAGTCAATATGATACCCTAAATATACCACAAGGAAGAGCCTAATATAGGGTTGCTTTGGATATAGTTATCTAATGGGCTTCAACCATCCTATTACTCATTAAGCTTCCCTCCTTTTTGTTTGTATTCTGTGAGAGGAGAGGTGCTGGAGATTGAGCCCAGAGCACCTCACGTTCTCTACACACACTCTAATATTGGTGCCACTAAGCAGTAACTTCAGCCCTAACCTTCCTCTTAAGATCAGTCTGGGGTTTTATTATGATAATTATGATCACAACAGACACACTGCGATGCACATTTCTTTAACCCTGTTTCCATGTTTTATTTGATGAAATTTCTAGTGGGGCTCTGATCAGGCCAAAGTGTCACGCTGGAGTTGTAGCTCAGTTGTAGAACACTCACCTAGCACCCAGCAGGCCTGGGTGCAACCCTCGGTGCCACCTAAAGAAATATATGAGAGGGAAAGAAAGGGAGAGGACAAAGTTTATGGCTGGCACAGTGGCAGGCCCTACAAGGGAAGCTGAGGTGCGATGAAGGCTTGAGTAATGTGATAACATTCCATTTAAAATAAAAAAGTTAATATTTGGAAACATTACAGGTAGACTGTGCAAAAAAATCTTTCCCAAAGTGTTTGGTATCATTTTTATCCCAACCAACATGATAGGAGGGCATGAAACTGCTGCCCAGGGCTGACATCACCTGATTTAGGCCTATCTTCTCCTAGGCCTATAACTACCTAAGCAGAAAGTGGTCATTTAAAACCTATTGCAACACTGCCATTTTTCCTCCTAACCCCCTTGCTACCTGACATGGGTCTTTCTCACTTTGGAAACTCTGCAGAAGCCCATCACCAAGTAGCTATAAGGGTACGGGGCTTTCTTTCCTGTGCCTGCTGCCAGCCTCCTTCCCCTCCTTTGTTTTGTGGGGCTCAGAGAACTCCGTGTGTTGCATAGGAGGGCACCTTTCCTCCCTGGCTATCTGGATAACTGGCCAGCTGATCTGCTGTGTGCCAGGGATTTAAAAATATTGATGAAATTGTGTGTTGTGCTTTTTGTTGTTTTTTTCTGAGTTGCCTTTCTCCTTTCCTGTAGGAGTTCAAGTGGAGCTGGAAGAGAAATGAGAAAGACAGGCCAGATTGTACCAGCGAACATGGCTATTTTACTGTTCTAAACTCATTATTCATAATTTCTTCGTTACAATGTGTAATTTTCCAAGAGGTTTTTCATTTTGCATAAGAACAGGTATTTCCACCCTCCTAACTCTGACCTTGCACTCTAGTTGATATGTCCATTACAATTAAGGAAATGTTTAGGGCTGGGGTTATGACTCCAGGGTTGAGTGTGTGCTTAGCATGCAGGAGGCCCAGAGTTCAATCTCTTGTGCCAAACAAACAAGAACAAAACAAAATAATACAAAAGCTTTTTAATTTGTTAAGTGAAATTCATATCTTGTGAATTTTTAAATTTATATGTCTTTATTATCACTGAGGTCAAGCCTTCTTCCATACATTTGTTTCTAATTTGTGGAAGTTGGTTTCGTTTTAATTGTCTGGTTAAGTTCTTTCTCATTACTTCATAGTATTTTAGTATGAGATTTAAAAATATTAGATATATAAGCATTGAATTGTTCTGTTATAAATAGTCCTTTTTGTCTTCTTATTATAATTTTGTACACATTATAATGTGTACAAAAATTCTGAAACATTTTCATGAAGAACTATGTTTATAGATAGGAATAGTGAATATATTTAAGACATTTCTATTCTTTTTTTTTGGTTTTTGAGACAGGGTCTCACGTTGTAATTCAGGCTGGCCCTGAGCTCACTATGTAGCCCAGGCAAGCTGCCGCGAACTCAGCAATCCTCCTGTCTCTGCCTCCCGAGTGCTGGGATTACAGGCGTGAGCCACCACGTCCGGCATTGTGGTATGCGGTGTTGATTGTTGGTAGGCGTGAGTCTCCATGCCCAGCATTATATGTGGTTACTGGGGATCGAACTCAGGTCCTTGCGCTTGCGAGTCAGGCGCCGGAACCACTGAGCTAACCCTCCGGCCCAAGACATTTCTATTCTTAAAGTAGTTTATAATGTAACAATTTGAAATTCTAAAAGGATTTAGTACTATTTCACAACTTTCCTGTAAAATTTAAATGGAAGAGAAAAGGACTAATAATATACAAAATGTACATAAAGAAAAAGTAGAATATAGGAAGCTTTGCACTCCAGATACTAAGATTTATTATAAGATTACAGTAATTAAGATCAGGTGGTATTAGTACTGGGACAGAACATCAGGTGGGAAAGGAATAAATTGTATAAGTGCTGCCAGGTTAATTGGTTAATATGTGCAGATAAAGAAATGGTCATTCTACACTGACCATATGCAAACACAGATTCTGCATGAATAGTATATAGGCCAATCTGTGAAAAAATAAAACCTTGACACTTTTAGAAGACATGATATGATGTTGTCTTTCTGATTGAGGGGTAAAGATTTATAAACCAAGGCCCATTGAGCTCAAACCATAAGGAAAAGATTGATCAATTTGGCTTTATTAGAATTAATAGTGCTGTTTGTCAAAAGATATCATGAAGATCAGAGAAGCCACAAACTAAGAGATGACATTTTCTACTTCTATAATCTAGAAAGGATTGGTTTGCAGAGTAAGCAAAGAACCTAAAAGAGAATGCTGGGTGTGGTGATACATGACTGTCATCCCAGCACTTAGGGGGCTGAGTTAGAAGAATTGCACTGAGTTCAAGGCCAGCCCAAACTACATAATGAGACCCTGTCTCAAAAACAAAACAAAACAAAAAAACTCCAAACAACAATAACACCACCCACAAAAAACTAGAAAAGAAATATGATACTGACAGAACCTGAAAGAAATGGGGAAAAGATGGAAATTCTCAGTATTTTGGGGGGGGAAGGGAAGGGGTTATTTTCAGATTTAAATCCCAATTAGCTAGCTTTTCTGTCCTGTTGACATATTATCTTTTGAACACTTCCTTCCTTATTATCACAATTAGATGGTCTATGCTCTGCACTCTCTATGGTCAGTTTGAATCAGTCATTTCTCCAAGAAACCTCAGTTTCTTTTGGGAAAGAATCATATTTGAAATCAAGCTCTCATACGTGGTAGGTGTCATCACTGCTCTTGGGGTATTGCTGTGCCCATTACCTCCCTGCGGAGAGAGCCTAGGGTATATTTGTGCCCACATACAAATTTTCTGCTATGTTCATTTTTCTATACATATATAAATAACTTTGAAAATTGCCACACTGACACCACCATTCCAACCTATCAGAACAAAAGTCAATCTCACTTCCTTCTGAATCTCATTATCTTTAATACACTTATTTATCTGACCCATTTCCTTATGTGCACCTGTCTCCCTTTGCCCCTCTGTCACTACTGTCTTCTCCTAACAACGACCGGTTTTTCTCACTAGGCCCCATCATTTCCTGCAGGACTATCTTTGCTGGATGCCACCACGTGTGCTCCTCTTTCATCTCTCCAGACAGCAAGACACTGGGTCAGGCCATCTTCACACCGGTGTCCTCCTTTCTGGTCCATCTCCACCTCTGTGCTCTCTTTTTCCCATGTGAGATGCATCTTGCCTCACTCTGGGCCAGCATGGCTCCCCCTCCCCTGGTGCAAATGTCTAGTAATCTACTGGATGGCTTGTGACTGAGCTTTTCTGGAAAAGAAGCTAGGAGGAAGGAGAAGGGGGAGGAGAAGAGCAAGAAAGAACCAGAACTCCAGATCTATACGGTTTCATTTTTACTGTCATCCTTTAACCACAGGAATGTGGTATGGTTAAAAATCATTTAATTTGGGGGGCTGGAGGGTTAGCTCAGTGGTTCCGGCGCCTGCCTCGCAAGCGCAAGGTCCTGAGTTCGATCCCTGGTAACCACATACAATGCTGGGCGTGGAGACTCACGCCCACCAGCAATCAACACCGCATACCACAATGCCAGACGTGGTGGCTCACGCCTGTAATCCCAGCACTCGGGAGGCAAAGACAAGAGGATTGCTGTGTTCGCAGCAGCTTGCCTGAGCTCAGGGCCAGCCTAAACTGCAAAGCAAGACCCTGTCTCAAAAAAAAAAAAAAATCATTTAATTTGGGCCGGAGGGTTAGCTCAGTGGTTCCTGCGCCTGCGTTCAGTGGTTCCGGCGCCTGCCTCGCAAGCTCAAGGTCCTGAGTTCGATCCCCGGTAACTACATATAATGCTGGGTGTGGAGACATGCCCACCAACAATCAACACCGCATATCACAATGCCAGACGTGGTGGCTCACGCCTGTAATCCCAGCACTTGGGAGGCAGGGACAGGAGGATTGCTGAGTTCGCGGCAGCTTGCCGGGGCACCATAGTGAGCTCAGGGCCAGCCTGAACTACAAAGCGAGACCCTGTCGCAAAAAAAAAAAAAAAAAAAAAAAAAAATCATTTAATTGGTATTGGGGAGGAGACTCTATTGAAGAGTACTTGCCTAGTAGGTACAAGGCCCTGGGTTGGGTTCCCAGAAGGTGAAATAAATATATAATTTTACTTCAAGTGAAACCATAATTTATTAAACAATTCTCCCTATTCTCATTTAAATATGTTTGGGTAATAATATCCAGTGTTGCAATGGATGACTTTCTTTTTAGATTTTTTTTTTGTTAGCACATGTTCACTGTATGTGAAGTTTACATTCATCTTAGAGAGTAGGTGATGTATACGACACAACCCGATTCGTTTTTATTCAGCCCTAGCAGTACAAAAACTAATTTGTTGAGGTTTTCAACTACAACTACACAAAATTAAACTTGAGTTGTTTAACAAGGTTAATTTTTCTTTTAAGAAGAAAGTATGTAATACCTAATTTAGGAGAATTTAAAAATAAATTGGGAAAGCTACTCACTAAATTGTGAAACCTCAGAATGAATAAATGTAATTGTGTCTGGGCTCTGTGACTGCGATACATTAGTTGCGTATGAAGGATTGTTCTCTAATACACATCTGTTTTTACCTAGAAAAATAAACAGAAAAGTGTTGCTTTTTTTTTTTTTTAACCCCCTGGCTCTACTTCCTTGGATTCTGTCACATAAAATTAAACATAAGAAACCAAAAACTATCCAAAGAAAGCATGGATTTATGGGCTCAGCCTCACTATTTCACTATGTAAGAAGACTGCCTGCTGAGTTTTTAAGAGGTTTTTTAGTGTACACTATGCTCTTTTGGACATCACTAAATATTTAGTACTGTTATTTCATCAGTCTTGCCTTGACCAAAAGACTCTCCTCAGTTTTTCTATACCAATTTTCACTTGAGCCGAAAACCTCACAATTGTCAGGCTCTGGGAACACAAAGAAATAGAATGTTCCCATTACGTTTCTTCTTTATTGCATTACTCTAGACTCACTGTGAACTCCTGGGATGCATATCATGATTCTCTGAGGTCTACTTTATTCCCTAAGAACACAACAGCCATGACATTGACAGAAATCTCCTGGGATTATCCCCTTCCTGTTGGACAAAATGTTTTGAAGTATCTTGTATGTTATTACAACAGAAAAGCAAAACATTTTGAAATTTCAGCCTGGAGAATCTAGCAAGTCTGATTTTTTTAGCCTAGTTTGTCTTGAATTTTTTTTCCCTTAGGAACTGTTTTACTAATAATTAAAGAATATTTGATGACACAGGTATCTTATAGTGTACTGAGTACACTCATTTAAATGTATTCTTGGGTTAATTAAGTATGGAAAGGAACATCGTTAACAGATTGGCTTCTCTTTTTTTGTACTAGGGATTGAACTCAGGCCCTTGTGCTTCCAAGGTAGGTGTGGAACCACTTGAGGCTAAATCCCCTGCCCCAACAGACTGTTCTCATGTGATATTTGGGCCATTTATTTTAAATTAATTGTTAAATTCATTCACATAGTAATTAACTTGTGTTATTTTCTGGCAAATATTGGAATTTTGTAAATCCTTTCTGGAACTTTCTGGCTTCAGCGTGAGCTTCTCAAGTGATCCATTTCCAGGAAATAAATTTCGGAGTCATTTCCTTCCTGTTACTTACAACACTCAAAATGGAAACAAAACAAAACAAAACAAAGAAGGCCTAAAAATTCAATTATGACAGGAGTGGATAAGAATTTTGCTTGTTGGCAGTACTGGGGATGCAACCCAGGGCCCCACACATGTTAGGCAAGTTTTCTATCACTGACTACATTTTTGGCTTCAAATAGACATGCTAAACCAGGTATCCATCTAAGCAGAAGTCTATGGTATTAGTTTTATTTATTTATTTATTTATTTATTTATTTATTTATTTATTTATTTTTGAGACAGGGTCTGACTTTGTAGTTCAGGCTGGCCCTCAGCTCGCTATATAGCCCAGGCAAGCCCCGAACTCAGCAATCCTCCTGTCTCTTCCTCCCGAGTGCTGGGATTACAAGTGTGAACCACCCTCCCCCCAGCACTGTGGTATGTGGTATGTGGTAGGTGGTATTGATTGCTGGTGGGTGTGAGTCATATGGTATTAATTTTATAAATCTTAGTTTAGAAAAGTACCTCTTTTAGGAGTAGAGTTCAATATTTCATCCTTTGCTTGTGAGGGATGTAACTAGAGAAAATATGAGTTGAATTTTAAACAACCCATCATTTAATTTATTTTCCCATAATAATAGTCAAAATACCATCATTTATTTGTCGAAACTGAGAAGCCACTGGGGGTACAGCTCAATAGTAGAACATTTTCCAAACACGTGTGAGGCCCTGAGTTACACAGCAAAACAAGACAAAATTTAATTCAAAATTAAGAAGCCAACATTACCACATCAATATGAATTAAAATCATTCTGATTTTACTACTTTTTCCCACTAATTTCTTTTCAGGATCCACTCAGTTACACCACATTACACTAATGTCTCTTGCCCTCCTCTGTGTGGCAGTTTCTTAACCTGTCCTTATTTCTCATGACTGTTAGTTTTGACTGTGTTGTCAGGTGTTTTGTAGAAAAATCCCCTACATTTGGTGCACTTGCTGTTTTTCTCTTGATTGTGTAGCTATCACAGATTTATGGAAAGAAGCCTCTTTCTCATCATTTCATATCAAGTGGACACACACTCAACGTGAATAATCCTGGTGAGGCCCATCTTATCAGCTATGTTAGATTTCTCCATTGTAAAGTTACTTCTCTTCCATTTTTGAGCTCCAAATACTGGATGCAATTCAGTGACTCTGTCTTACTCAAGGGTCATGTTGGGAATCAACGTTTGCCTCCTAGAAAGGGCAAATTTACAAATATGATTTAGAATTTGTCTTCTCTCTCCCTACTTATTTATTTATATAATTCCATGGATATTTATTTTATACTTTGGTTTATAATCCATTGCTATGCTACTTACTGTATTTCTCAGGTTGTTCTAGCTTTGGCCATTGGAAGTTCTTTCAGCATGGTTTCTGTGTACCTTTGACATGTTTTGTGGTTTATTGCTAGTGTAAGAAGCACTGGATTCATTGTATATCTGTCTTTCCCCAGCCCCAAAATTATTTCTGAGAAGTCCCAGTTTCTTTCACTGGAGAATGGCTTTCAGATGAACTTGTATAATGGATTACAGCCTAGGTGGTATTGGCAGGTAGTGGTTGAGACAGTTTTCACAGCAGCGATTTCCCAGTCCTATGATCCAGTCCGGGCATTTCTCAGGAAGCTGCCCTCCTGGGGAGTTTTATAAAAATTTCACCAGAGGCATTTAAGTGAATTATAGGATTAAAGAACAGCAATCAGATGATATCATCTTAGAAATTTTCATTAGTGTGAGCAGGTTTTATCAAACTGACAGCTTATTAAATCTCTGATTCATACCTGAGTGGTGTTGCAGTGGAATTCGTGGACTTTGAGAACAGCTTGCATCAAATCTGTGGAAATTCAAGCAAACAGGAAAAAAAATGTAAAAATAATAGATTATGCTTAAAGATTTTTTTTTTCGGTTAATGGAAAAACCAAGTTTTTCCTCTTAGATTGATAATTATTATGTGATTTATGAAAATGTCTCAGTGATATCTAATTATGTCTTTAAAATGCATAGGCAGAAAGTCACTGCAGGGAGCTGGGAATTTAGCTCAGAGGCACCAGTGGCTTATGTTGCAAGCACAAGGGCCAGAGTTCAATCCCTAGTACTACCATTAAAAAAAAAAAAAAAGGTCACCACAGAGTATTAAGATGTATAATGCAGTATATCTCCCTTCTAGGGAGATAAATTACACAAAGAAACAAGTTGAAAGACATATATTCATATGGATGGTTGAAAGATAAGAATTAATAAAGAGGCTTGGGAGTTGTAAGGTAAATTCAGTGGCTATGGCGACAGAACTCTGGGGAGACCTGAGAGGGCTGTATTTTGGGAGGTACCAAAGACCTATGGCTCTGGGTGATGTTATCTCTGTGACATGGGGAGGACAGTGGGGACATCTGAGAAGATTGGTTCCTCTGTCATGAGAGGAACACATCTCTTAGTCAGAGAGCAAATGAGGCTGAGTTCATGGAGTGCAAAGTCCATAGAGGTGGGAAAGTCAAACAGCAGAACTCTGAGTAAGAGGTAATACTTTGGTGAAATATATTTGCTCAGTAACTCTTGGCTTTCAGCTGCTTAAATAGTTGATTTTAAAGAAACATCATTCACATTCAGGCCACAAGTATCTTAGAACAAATTGGAGCCAAGGCCTAGAAAGAACAAAGGTACATGTGGAGAAATATTTGGCCTTAGGGAATTGCAGCAGGGATATATTTACCCAGCTAGTTAGAAATCTCAAAAAGAATGAGTATTGTGAGTATTGGCAGGGATCTCTGTGTTAGTTTTCTACCAAACCTTTAGTACTGTATTTTTTTGGTTAGTATTGTAGTTTTTGAATGATTCATTTGGAATTCTCATTTATTTGTTTGGTTGTGATAAAATATGCATAACAAAGTTTACCATTTTCAGTGTGCAACTCAGTGGCCTTGAGTATATTCACATTGTTTTGCCATCTTTGCTAACCACCTGTCTTCATTACTTTTTGTTCACTTCATCCTGGAGCACTGTGCCCATTGTCTTGTTACTTTCAGTCAGTTTCCCATCGCTGAGACAAAACACCTGACACCCACAATTTGAAAGACTTACATGAGTTTTTGAGTCCCTCCATAGTCAGCTGGCTTTAAAGCAGGAAGGGCATGACAGAAGGGTCTGGTGAAGGACAACTGCTCACACCATGGAGTCCAGAAAGCTGAGGGAGAAGGATGGGACAAGAATGTACCCTGCCAGTTCACACTCCCAGGAGCTCCCTCCTCTCAGGTTCCACTTCCTAATGGCGTCAGTTATAACACCCCATAATGCAGTCACTTTGTAGAAACTCATCTCTGAACACATGAGGCTTTGGGGGAACATTCTAGATGTAAACATAACATGCATTTCCTTTACTCACAGGACTGGGTCACAACTGTTATACTTTCTGTCTTTGTGACTCTGATGACTCTCAGTACCTGGGTGCAACACACTGTAGCTCTCCTTTTGTGGATGGTTTATTTTACTTACTATAATATCCTCAAAGGTCATCCATATTGTGGTATTCTGCTTATATTCCTAAACTACCTACATCCAATTATGCTGAGATTTTTTTCCCCCCTTCTTGTGACAGTTTCATACGCCGAGTTGAGTGGCAGGACACACAAGACAACACTGAGAGAAAGAGTGTGCTACAGAGTTAGTAGGAGAGACAGGATATTGATGTACCCAAAGCAGAAGCCCCAGCCCTTAGCTATTAGAGGCAGAGTTGGAGACTGAGGACTTCTCATAGTCCTAGTGACTCAAGAAATAAAGAACAAGCCACAAGGCCAAGACTGATGGTATGAGGCTGGAATGCTGAGTGAGGGGTGCAGATGTCGGACAGGAGGCACCTGTTGATCTTATAAGCTCCAGTGTAGAAATGGGTGGGGAGAGTTTTATAGATCCAGGAAAGTGGAGGGGAAGACTCAAGAGATTACTGGATGTAAATGCTGAAGAGGGGTTGACTAAGAGGTGGGTTTTTGATCCAGGAAAATTTTTGTTGTTGTTTTTTTGTTTTTTTTTTGAGACAGGGTCTCACTTTGTAGTTCAGGCTGGCCCTCAGCTCACTATGTAGCCCAGGCAAGCCTCGAACTCAGCAATCCGCCTGTCTCTGCCTCCTGAGTGCTGGGATTACAGGTGTGAGCCACCATGCCTGGCACTCAGGAAAATTTTTAAAATTGATCTTATTGCTACATTTTACATATACATTATAATCACATTCAAGATTGAGAATTTGTACCTATGCTTGACACATCTTGATTCTCATTTTTTCCCATTCTTTTGCCTGCCTCCAACCCTACTACCCTACACACATAAACTATTTCCATTTTTTTGTTTCTGTCACCAAATTTTTTCTTTTCCTTCACTTTCCTCTATTATCTCCTTTCCCTTTTTCCCTTTGAACATTTTGTTCCTATTTCACCTTACCTATCATACATTTTGGAACTCATTTACACCTTCAATTTCTCATACTAAAGAAATGGTATGGTATTTATACATCTGTGTCTGATTTCTTTCATTTATGAGTATGTCTTCAAGGTATATCCATTTGAGTATAACTCTAATTTATCATTCTTTATGGCTGAGTACTGCTCCATTTTATAAAAAAGCCACATCTCCTTTATACAGTCTCCTATTGATGGGCATTTGGGCTGTTTTCAAGATTTAGCTATTAGAAACTGAGTTGCTATAAATATGGGTGCACAAATACTGTGATATGGTGCCTTAAATTCTTTTGTGTATATACCTAGCAGGGAAATAGCAGAGTCGAACAGGACCTGTAATCCTGATTTTTTGAGGAATCGCACACTGATACCCACAGTGGTTGCTTTTTGGACAGGCAGAGAAGACTGGGGTAATGATTTACTCAGAGTAGCTGGTAGCAGACAGAGAGAGACGTGGAAACTACCAGGTGCTTTTGGGACTAACTCGGCCAATTAGGCTGGAGCCCAGGGCTTGCATGGAATGCGGAAGGAGATAAGAGCAGGTGAATGGAGTTAGTTTATAAAGCACGTTACTAACATAATTGATTAAGATAATTTTGTAAGCAATGAGCATCAGCTGAAAATAGGCCAGCTTCATCTTTTCCTTTGTTATTACCTTAATTAGAAGATAGCATGCTTTGCTTTAGATGTTGGCAGATGTCTGTTCCTCCTAGCAGAGCACAAACTGCCTGAAAGCAGAAGTATCTTTTTTTTTTTTTTTGAGACAGGGTCTCGCTTTGTAGTCCAGGCTGGCCCTGAGCTCACTATGTAGCTCAGGTAAGCCTCGAACTCAGCAATCCTCCTGTCTGCCTCCCCAGTGCTGGGATTACAGGTGTGAGCCACCACGCCTGGCAAGCAGAAGTATTTTATTCAAGGTAGTATCCTTTGTGACATTAAGGACAATATTTTGAACTTCTTCACCCTGAGGAAGCATTCTTTGAATTTAATGATTAAGAGGTTTCCACAGGGAAAAATTGTCAAAGTAATTACCTAGAAATAATGATGAGAATGTGTAGGAGATGTGGAGGCAGGCTGACCAGTGGGGAAGGCATTTCAATAAAGAAGTAGTGAAGTAACAAAGGCAATTCTCTACTGGCCTTAAAAGGACCGATTTGAAGAGAAATCTATTGACAGATTACCCTGTTGTTGCAGGCTGTCTCAGTGGCAGCTGAAAGCAAAGATCCGAAAGGGAAAAGAGAAAAAGCCAAGTAATGAATCACTGGTTACTCCTCTTGCATATTTTCTCCTGTGATATCCTGGCCATGTTGCCAAACATACAGCCAACTGATGTAACTTTTTCTTCTCTGAAATCGCAGAATGTGATTCTTTTGTAGAAAATGCTGTCTTTATTAGAAAGAAAGTAAAATTAACTCAGCTGTTCCCATTTTGGGGGGCATTTGTTTGATGGATCAGTGGCCTTGTGGCTTTTCCCTAAATGTGTTAAGTACTGTGAACATTAAAAAATAGCATGATGTAATGCCGGACGTGGTGGCTCATGCCTGTAATCCCAGCACTCGTGAGGCAGAGACGGGAGGATTGCTGAGTTCGCGGCGGCTTGCCTGGGCACCATAGTGAGCTCAGGGCCAGCCTGAACTACAATGCGAGACCCTGTCTCAAAAAGAAAAAAAAAAAAAAAAAAGCATGATGTTCGGTGAGTTTCTGGTTGCCACACAGGTGCTCTGTGGAAGGTTCCTAGCTATATGGAAATGAGAACTTGCCAAAAGTTAAGCCTACAAAGTTCACTCTAAGAAGTAGATTAGTCACTTGTGGAAGTAAACCACAGAAGTTTGCCTATAATAAGTTGGGTCTAAAGAGTTTGGGTAAACATTAGGGAATATAAATTTCTCTGAATTGCTTTGGCACAAGAAAAATAACCTCCAGTGTGGCTCAGGGCCCTCACTCCTAACGGGTAAGCACTGAGGCACCAGGCCTGATTGAGGGCTTCTCTTCCTCCTTCATGTCAGTCTTCAGTGGTGTCTGGGAGCAGCTCCCATCCAAGTGAATGGGAGGCACTTTGAAGACAAGGGCCTCCCATTGCTCTCCTGGTTGGCTGGGGCTCTCTTGCTAAGGCTACATGTGCCTGTTCTTCTCACACTATGCAGTTTCACGCTGCCCTAACATTGGATGCTTTGTTGTCGGAGAAGCCACAACATTCTGTCCTCATTTCACAGTGGTCTTTCTCTTCCTTTAGTGGCAACTTCCCCTATTTCTCCTCCACAACTTCTCTATTAAGATCTTAAGCTTATCTCCCTCAACCTACCTCCTATCACCTACCCCACTGAGAAGGCAAGAATCTCCTCCTTTAGAAGTTAAGATTCCTCCTGCCAGGGCAGCCTGAACACAAAGTGAGACCCTGTCTACAAAAAAAAAAAAAAAAAAAAGATTCCTCCTTCCTTAGTGTGGGTGAGTAAATAGATTTTTATGTCCTTTATTGGTGAGTCTAAAGAAATAACAATAGCACCAGCAGGATAACCCATAGCAATGCCAATACCACTTCAAAATCAACCCAAAGTGCCAATTTTCCTTAAATTAATTGGATTACACACCATGTATCCTATTCAAGGTGTATCTCAATGAATTATCAGGATCTTTAACATGATTGTAATGCAGCATGCTCACAATTACTTCATGAGTTGCCTGGACAAAGACAGGTTAACTTTAGGGTTGATTAAACAGAATGAATCTGAAGACACAGTAGGTGGTATGTGGGAATTTCTCAGTAAGTCTCTAGCACTAAATCCAGTCACTTTGGCAGGTCTGCTTTGATGACAGGAAAGGACATTCCAAGTGATCATGGTGATCCTCAAGCTCCCGTTCTTGTTAAAATTGCATTTCTCCTAATCAGTTCAAGATCCAACATGGTGGAAAGGCATCCCTGTGAAGTTCCACACAAGTGGCCAGTGAGCTTGTGGGAGTAGTTTTCTTTACATCATCTTATTTAGCTATGTTCAAATTCAGAAAACACCTGTTTGCATTAATATGACCACAGGAAAAATGCATCTACTTTTGATAGATGCTATGATTTGAACGTTTGGGCTCTTCCCAGATTCTAACATGGAAACCTAATCCTCACTGGAACAATGTGGGGAGGTAGAGCCAGAGGGAGTAATTAGGCCATTAAGGTGGTGCTCTACTGTCCTTATAAAAGAGGCCCAGACAGCTGCCTTGCTCTTTCTGCCATGTTCTCACCAGATGCCAGATCCATAGGCACCTTGGCTTTGTGCTTTCTAGCTTGCAGAACTGTGAAAATAAGTTTCCATTGTTATAGGCTAGCCAGTATATGGGATTTTATTCTAACAGCTCTGATGTCTAAGATGGTAAGTAGACTTGTATTTCTACTGTGTGCTGCCACATATGTTGATGAGGTGACTAGTTGATTTACTGTGAAATGGAAATGTTCCACTTATCCACACATTTATATAACAAGCATTTATTGAAAGTGTGCTAGGTCCTAAGCACCAGTTTAGGTATTAGAGCTACATAAATGAGTCAGGTAAGTATGGTTTCTGTCCATTGTGTTTATGTTAACTTAAATAGTTTCTGACCTTTCATTTTTCTCTTTCTCTCTCTCCCCTCTTCATGTGTTTCTAAATGCTCAGCTAGTTGCATTTCTCTCCCTGTCACTGGTTCTATTACTCAAAGTCTTGTGCATGCTAAACATGTACCTTACAGTTGAGCCACACCCCCCAGTTCAAGCTGCTTGTGTCTGACTCAATTGTATTTTCCCTGGTTCCAGCCTTGGGGATTCTGAGTGAATCAACCTGTGGTGGATATAGGATCTCTGGACTTTAAGAAAAGCCTCATGGGAAGTTGACCATACAGTTAGTTTGAAAATCACAGTTCCCTAAAGCATTCTGATCACTGAAGTTATGGGGTATCTGGATCATATGTGGATGGTGGGAACCAAGTATGGTGAACCAAGCATGTGAAACAGAAATTTCAGTTTTGCCATGTACTACTTCTAATACTCAAGCTGATTGTAGAATATGCACTGTGTTCCATATTCTAAATTTATAGTCATCATCAGCCACCTTCCTGCAGGGTCACAGAAGGGTCCCAGTTAGGGAAGTGGCCAACTACATGCTAACTGTTCTGAATTACCAAGGGAGGTTGGGAAACAGGAAGCCAGGCTCTGGAGCATCTCGCCTCTCTCTAGTCAACTGTGTTGGTGACAGGAGCTCAAAGAAATCACTTGGAAAGGAAATTAAAGGAACTTTGTTCCTGGCCGTGTGACTTGGGGAGGTAGTAGACTCCCCATGTGCTTCTGGGATGTGGGAGAAAAGGGCACTATGGAGATGATGTGAGTGAGACAGACTGTAGATAGACAGGGAATCTGGGAGGCTGGGCACTTCCTTCAGAGAAGAGGTGATGGGGTTCATATAGCCTGCAGACCTGAGAGTTGGCTTCCATCATGTCTGGAAGTCACAACTGTTCCAGGACTGGGGAAGTTTAGAGGGGAAAGAGGGCATCTGATATGGGAAACGCATACAAGTCAACCTATGCCCATGAAGATCACCAAATCTCCCATCACATGGAATTAAGAGGGCTATTGCTGGTCCTGGCTGAGTTGCTAAACGACTGTGGTCAGTTGTGGAGGAGACCACAACCTCATCCGGTCATATAGGGGGAAGCTGTGTTTCTTCTTTACTTCCACCCTATCGCCATCCCAGAGGAGTCTCCTTTAAAATAAGGAGGGACAGATGTGACTGAGAGCCAGAGCTCATTCTCCTCACTCCACCTTGCTTCTCACCCCACAGATTTTCATCACAGAAGGGGTGGAGTTTTGGTTAACTCTGTAGAACTGAAGTATTTGAACAGGAATGAACCTGAAATAGCTGTACATATTGGAAACACATATTGGAAAAATAAAGCTGTGCTATGTCTACATGTCTGCAGTGCATTTGGATTCTTTAATAAGCTCTTTTTTGAGGTGCTGGAGTTGAACTGAGGACCTCACACATACTCGACAAGCACTCTATCCCTAAGCTTCCCCTGGGAACTAACTTAGAAAAATTATTTTTAGTGGATTTTTTGGAGACAAAATCTTGCCATGTAGTCCAGGTTGGGCTTCAGCTCACTGTGTTGCCCGGGCTGGCATTCAACTCAAGTCAATACTATTGTCTTATCCTTCCAAGTGCTGAGTTTACAGAAATACACCACTAGCTGCCTTTAAATATTTTGATTAAAAGATTTAAAAACTTTTTTTATTTGTACATGCAGTACATAATGTTTACATTCCTGGTGTGGAGTTGATACATATACATATATAAAACACTTCTTAATTCTGATACTGAAACAATTATACATCCACCCATGACAGACTTAAAGAAATGAAAGAATAAAAGAAAAGTTTTCTTTCCCTCTCCTCTCTCTCAGCCACACAGATCTTATTTTTCTTTCAGGAACTTTGGTTCATATTAAAGATTTGCTTTTAATTGGGCCTTAGGGGGTGATTACTTATCAGTGGATTCATCAGTGGATGAGTTTGTGGCTGAACATGCTGATAGGGGGTGGGGCCTGGTTGGAAGGGGTAGGTTATGGGAGCCGTGATCTGGAAGGGTATGTTCTTGTACCCAGCTCCCTTCTTCTTACTCACTGCCATGACTGAGCAGTTGGTTTCTACCTTACCATCAACCATGGCCTTTCTGCCTGGGACTCAGCTGACCATTGATTCAGTGCTCCGACAATCTAAGGCAAAAGTAAACTTCTCAGTGCCAGGTGTGGTGACTCATGCCTATAATCCCAGCACTTGGGAGGCAGAGGCAGGAGGATTACCGTGAATTTGAGGGTATCCTGGGCTGCATAGTGAGCTCAGGGCCAGCCTGAACTGCAAAGCAAGACCGTCTCAAAAAAAAAAATTCTCCTCCTTAAATTGTAGGTGTCAGGTGTTTATCTTGGGAATGAGATAATTACTAATACATTGGGCAACATGAATATAATCCTGCAAACCTCTTTGTCCTCCTCTCTCAATGCTAAATTAGATTTTATCATCTGTATTTGATTGTGTTTCTATAGGTCAGTGATCATTATTTGGCTATAAGGTCCTTAAGCATACAAACTTTGAATTACTTATTTCGCACACTCCACAGCGCAAATCAGTGTGTTTCGTACAAGGCAGAGAGCAGTGAAATATTTAATGAGTGATTAGGCTAAGGAGTTCAGAGTAAATTCAGCAATGGTTAGGGAACTCAAACAACAAATTAATTCAGAAATAGAAAAAAAAGTTTAAACTGGAAAAGAGAGGTGTCTACAAGGTGAGTAGAGTGCAAGGCTGCCAGATCTAACAACAACAACAAAAACCAAAAGCCACCATGCCTTGTGTTTTATCTACTTAACAACTTATCACAAGCATCTCTTGGGTAGCATGGTTGTGCCCGTACTGACTATCCTGAGCACCGCTCAAGCAGGTGTCATTTTAACCAGTCAACTCTTGTATTCAGTACATTTGATAAAACTGTCAATTTAAATTTCCTGTTGTACTATCTTATAAAAATCAATGAAAGAAATATGCAAATTTTGGTCATCCTATATTTCAATAATTGGGCAAGTAAGTGGTTATTTGAGAAGCTGGTATGATGTAAATCATGTAGGAGATTTGAGGACGAAGAGAATGGAAGAAACAAGGAGAAAATGAACTTTTGTGGGGAGAGGAGAGTTGCTGACAACTGGAGGTGCAGGACTGGGCTCAGGGTGCACGGTGGACATAGACGGGGCAGACCGGATATGGGAGGTAAAATAGAAGTGAAAAGAAAAGTGCCTCCGGCAGGATTTGAAACTGCTATTTTGGAGAGATGATTGCAGAAAAATAATGCCCAGGGATCTAGAAAGAGACCAGGTTGGTATAGAGAGAAAATGGAAAAAGAAATAAAAATGAGTTCAATCCAAGTCTTTTGCCTTTTAAAATTCATCAGTTGGAATGCACAGTAGATATTTAGAGATCTAGGCTTAGAACCTGGGAGGGTTTTGGTCAGTGCCATCTTGTGAACTTTTCTGGAAGAGCCCTGGGAGCAGAGGATTGAAAAATCATGCTGAATGACATGGTACTTCACTCAGAGTAAAGACGTGTGTGTGTGTGTGTGTGTGTGTGTGTGTGTGTGTATTTCCTTGTGTTGAATTTGGATCAAGATACAGAGGAGCCACATGTATACAAATGTGTCAAACACGTTGCAAGTACTGTTAGTGTAAGTTTTTCAAAATGGTAATGTAAGCCTGAGTATGGGCTACAATTTGGGGCAAAAAGGTGTGCTGTTCCATACATAGTAGGGTGATGACAGATGAATGGGACATTTCAAAAAGGATTATAGGGCCGGAGATTTAGCTCAGTGGTTCCAATGCCTGCCTAGAAAGCTCAAGGTCCCTGGTTCGATCCTGGTAACCACATACAACAATACCAGGTGTGGTGACTCACACTCCCAGCAATCAGTACCACATACCACAGTGCCGGGCATGGTAGCTCACATCTGTAATTCTAGTACTAGGGAGGCAGAGGCAGGAAGATTGCTGAGCTCAAGGCTAGCCTGGGTTACATAGTGAGCTCAGGGCCAGCCTGAACTACAAAGCAAGACCCTGTCTCAAAAAAAAAAAAAAAGAAAAAAAAAAGAAAAAAACAAATTGCAAACATTTTTACCTTAAATAAATATCAATTTAATTTGTTTTTGGTGCTGGAGATCAAATCTAGGCCTTGTGCATGGTACACATGTGCTTTGCCTCTGAGTTGCACTCCTGGCCTGACAAATGTTTGAGGGGAGATATATTTAACCTGAACTAAACATTGCATGATGTTTACATGTATCTAAACAACACATGGTGCTTTATTAATATAGTACCTTGTCCTGTTTCTATGTATCAGTTGGAAAATAAATTTAGCTTTAAAAATCACCAAAGTTGCCCCAAAAATGAAAAAAATGAAAATAAATGGGTTCGTGGTGAAGCAAGAAATTCTTTCTTTTTTATTTTTAAATTTATTGATATATTTTAGATACATACTATGATCACATTCACCATAGGGAATTTGTATGTGTATATGATATATCTTGGTTCTTTTTTTTTTTTAACCATTCCCCTTCCTTCTTTCAACCCCTCTCCCTCTCCCTAGTTAGAAAATCTTTGTTTCTAGTTTTCCTTATTTTTTCATTTTTTTCTTTTCCTTCTTTCCTTTCTCCTGCCCCCCCCATAGATTCCTTTCCCGTTTGAACATTTTCTTCCTATTTCACAATGTCTATTACACATTTTGATCCTCATTTACACTTTTGTTTTCCTATTCCATAGAAGCACTTTAGCATTTACACTCATGTTTCCGATTTATTTTGCTTAAGAGTATGGTCTCAAGGTGCATCCATTTTGCTTTAAATGTCTCTTTATCTTTCTTGGGCCGGAGATTGAGCTCAGTGCTTCTGGCACCTGCCTTGCAAGCAGAAGCACAAGGTCCGGAGTTTGATCCCCGTAACCACATACAACAATGCTGGGTGTGGTGACTCATGCCCACAATCAGTACCATACCCCACAATGCTGGGTTTGATGGCTCAAACCTGTAATCCCAGTACTCAGGAGGCAGAGGCAGGGGGATTGCTGAGTTTGAGGCTTTCCTGGGCTACATAGTGAGTTGAGTTCAGCCTGAACTACAAAGCGAGATCCTGTTTAAAAAAAAAAAATACTTATCTTTTTTTATGGCTGATTAGGGCTGGAGATTTAGTTTAGTGGTTCCAGTGCCTGAGTAGCAACACAAGGTCCCTGATTTGATCCTGGTAATCACATAAAACAATACTGGGTGTGGTGGCTCATGCCCACTGGCAATCAGTACCACATACCACAAATGCTGGGTTTGGTGATTCAAGCTTTTAATCCCAGCACTTGGGAGACAGAGGCAGGAGAATTGCTGAGTTTGAGGCTTGCCTGGGCTACATAGTGAGCTCAGGGCCCACCTGAACTACAAAGAGAGAGCCTGTCTCAAAAAACAAACAAACAAAACAAAACAAAAAAGTCTCATATCTTCTTTATCCAATCACCAGTTGATGGGCATTCAGGATGATTCCAAGGTTTAGCTGTGATAAACTGTGCTGCTATAAACGTGGGTGTGCTTATATGACTGTAGTATGATGCTTTGAATTCTTTTGGGAAGATACCAGTGAGGGGAAGAGCTGGGTCAGGGAAGACCTCTAGTTTCACTTTTTTAAGGAATTTCCACAGTGATTTTTCCAGTCTACACTTCCACCAATAGTGGAAGAGGATCCCTAGGAAAGCATCTTTCTTAACTCTTTCAGGGCCTTACCAGAGTGGAGCCTTTCCAGGGTCACTGCCAGCTTTGCCCTTGGCATAGAGAACAAAAGTCAAAGAGCAAATATGAGCATGCTACTGCTGCTTCTTAAGTTTCCATGGACTTCTGGATAAATATATTGAAGAGTTATAGCAAAGGGGTGTGTGTGTGTGTGTGTGTGTGTGTGTGTGCACGTGCACACACGTGCATTGCACAGTCCATAACTAGCCAGCCTGCAATGTCTCAGAAGCACTCAATAAATATTTAATGACAAATAAAAGCAATGAATATATGAATTTATGATGAACAACCAAAGACAGACACAGCCATCAGCATGAAGCTAATAAAGTGGATATTATGGAAATCTAGAAAAAACATTATTTTCTGCAAATCATTAGGGGTCTCAGGGAAGACTTTAATTGACAAGGACTCATCTTGGAAAGCATATTAACTAGAGAAGAATCCAAAGTACAAACTCTCTGCTGTCTCTCAGCCTCTCAGCTCAGGGTGTGTTTCTCTAGCTGCACTTAGTGACAAAGTGCGTGGTGGGGCTGGTGTTTTCTTCTTCCGTAACAACACAGGAATGTCAGCAGGAAAGCACTGCTTGTTCAGGTCACGTACTGGGAAAATGAAATCATTATATGTGTAGTGTGATTCCTTAATAGGCTTGAAATTATTTCTTACAGGATTTAAAAGTTATTATATGTACACAAGTGACAGACTTCAACATATGAAAGGGTACAAGTAAAAGGTAAGCTTTCTTTCCTTCTCTTCTTACACAGGGCAGAGGAGCAAAGCAGGATGAGTTGGCCCAAAATCAGTGTAAGCTGCTCATAAAATAAGAGATCCCCAAAAGTGGAAAACTTGGTCTCTCCTCTCTGCAGTCCGCAGCTGGATTCTGAGAATCTGATAAGTACATGAGAGCAGAGGGTTTCCACGGGGAAGGGAAAGAACTAGAACTAAAGAAACAGAATGACAACTTCTGCCACGACTCAGCAGAACAGAGGAGGAAAACATGTTAAAATGTTTGGAGCTCCATCTTCTGGTTATGAAACAGATAAAACTGAAATGCGGTGGCACACAAAAAAGATTCTATCTTGACTGATTGATTTTTCCTGCCAAATGGCCTTTAAAGTCTTGAAATTGGAAAGTGAGCGCTTTGCCATCCAGCTCCAGTCCCTTCTCCATCACTCTTAATTTGTGTCTTTTAACATGCACGTGCCAGACCCAGTGGGTAAACATTCTGGGATGGACTGAAAGAACTACAGACCCTTTACCCTGCTCTGAAGAAGGGACCCTTCAAGTCACACAGCATCAAAACCAAGGTGCCCCATTATGACACATTCAAAAAACCATATAAATAACATCCAAGCAATTCCCTTATACCTAAGTTGAGACTTAACGAATAGCTAACTCTCCTTCAACCAGTCTTAATCCTTCTTCCCAGAAGCAACTCAGTGTAGGTTTGTGGAGACTTCTGGATATGATTTATTCTGTGTTGTATGTGTAGTCAGACATGTAGAAATCACTTGCTATTTCTTGTAAAATGGAGCAGGGATGTATTGTGCGTGTGTGTGTTTTACACGATAGTGTAATACTGAGTGCAGTGGCTTTTAGCAAATCATCATATACTTTGGGAACCCATCCACTGTGTCAAACATCTGTCTGGTTTATTTTTTTTAACAGTGACATATTATTCCATATATAGTTAGCTTGTCTTTTTTTGGCATAATTTCAACTATTCTGTGCACAGTATTTCTAGAGCAGAGATTCTGAGAAATCTTGTTTTTGACAAGATTACTTTGACATTTACCTTTTTTTTTTCTTTTTTTGAGACAGGATCTTGCTTTGTAGTTCAGGATAGCCCTGAGCTCACTATGTAACCCAGGGAAACCTGGAAGTCAGCAAGAGTGTTGAGATTACAGGCCTGAGCCACCACACCCAGCACTGTGGTATGTGGTACTGATTGCTGATGAGTGTGAGTCACCATGCCCCGTATTATTGTATGTGGTTACCGGGGATTGAACCAGGGACCTTGTGCTTGCTAGGCAGGCACCAGAACCACTAAGCTAAATCTCTGGCCCGACAGATATTTACTTTTGTGCTTTGAAGTGGTAGCTTCAACAAAGAGCTCTTGTTCTGCATACTTTTTTGTCCACATGTCTATGAATATTCCCTACACTCAATTTCAGGGTAAGTTTGGTAGCTGAGAACTTTTTTCTTCTTCCCTCCAACTACGTGTGATTGAATTTCAGGCCTTCACACTGAGTTATATTCCCAGACCCCGCCCTTTAGAACCTGTTTGCCTTGAGATAAGATCTTGATAATTGCCCAGGCTGGGTTTAAATTTGTGATTGTCCTTTCTCAACCTCCCAGAGTGCCATGACTATAGGCACAGGGCTCCACATCCAGCCCAAGAGCTGATGTTTTATTTTTAATTGCACTGCCTGTGTATTCTTCTATGTTTATTGACCACTTCATCTATTCTTTTGGCCTTTAAAGGTTTTTTTCTTTAATTCTGGTTCTTTCCCTTCCTCATGTAAAGCCTCTGTTCTTCCACCATTTTGTCACATACCAGTTTTGGTTTTATCTAATTTATCAACTAGGTCAATTTTTGCACTCTTCTGCATGTGTCTTCTCACATTTTTATGTATCTTGTGGCAGTGTGGCCAAAGTTTTCCACATGCCCCTTAAGGCTCAGTACCACATAAGCTGTCTGCTTTTACTTTATAGATTTCTTGGTGCTGGGGACGGAGCCCAGGGTTGCATACATGGTAGGCAATTGTTCCATCACTGAACTACGTTACCAGCCTCATTGCAGGTGCTTTTACTGCTATTGCTTATAAGTCTTTGCCTCTCCTGGCCATCAGAAGAACGTCTCCATTTCTTATCCTGCAGAGCAGTTCAAACCTTGATTGCTGTTGGTATTTAATTCTTAGCTCTTCTTGCCTTTTGGGTGAACACTGACTCCCTAGGCTCTGTTTTGACTAAGCCTCAGTTTCTATGGTGATAACCGGCTTAGTAACATACCCTGTGCACTGACTTTCCTTCCCTGATTCCCTTCCTTGCTTTCTTTCCTGGGGCACCTGGGGTCCCCTTCTATTTAAACTACTTTTCTTGGAACTGACTCTAGATCTTCTGGGAGCCCAAATTTAATACTATCTTAAGGAGTACTTGCTACACCAGGCATGGTTAAGTTTGGACTAAGAGTCCCTAGGAAAATGCACAGTCACTTGCTTTCTGTATTATACACAAAGAAACCAAAGTTTAAGTCATGTAATGTGCTTGGGGATGCTCTAAAAGTAAATGACAAAAATATAACTTGAACCAAGTCACTCTGATCTTCAGAACTCATATTTTTTACCTTCACAATTCATATTTATTTTTTATTTTTTGAGAGATAAGAGTCTCGCTTTGTAGTTCAGGCTGGCCCTGACCTCACTATGTACCCCAGGTAAATCTCAAACTCAGCAATCCTCCTGCCTCTGCCTCCTGAGTGCTGGGATTACAGGCGTGAGCCACCACGCCCAGCGATGTGTTGTGTGGTACTGATTGCTGGTAGGTGTGAGTCACTATGCCCAGTATTGTTGTATGTGGTTAGCAGGGATTGAACCAGGGATTTTGTGCTTGCTAGGCAGGGGCTGGAACCACTGAGCTAAATCTCTGGCCACAATCCATATTTTTAAGAGGCAACAAAGAGAATTCTCCTGATCCTTAAAGGTCCCATAAGAACCGTTCACCTTTATATTGACCTCCTTTATATTAGGTTCTAATTCCAGTTTAATCTTTCCTTTTCCTGAGTCCAGCATAAGGGAAGGCCTATTTTATAGATTTTTCTTTGCCTGGGTTATTAGTGGGCACATGCCATTTTCAATGCCATGTGCCTAATCCACTTAAAAAACTTCATTTATATCCTACCACCTTTGTGCTTAAACTCAAGGCCTAGAGCATGCTAGGAAAGGGCTTTACCCCTGAGCCATACCCTCCACCATATTATCAGTTTTTTAAAGGAATAATTATAAATTCCTCAAGGGTAAGGGTTGTATCTTCATGTCATACAGCTCATGTGTTACATTAAGTAGCTCAATGAAAACTAAATTAACTTTAGGAACAAAACCATCTACTAAGTGATACAGCATACATGCCTGAGAAAGGCTGGGGAAATGAATTAGGAAAATAATTCATAGATATTTACATAATAAATAGGCTATTTGATGAATTTTGAAAACCAGTACAATTTGCATCGGTTGATAGGTTTGTGAACCTAGCAAAAGGCTAATCCAATGTTTATGGCATTCTTTTCAGTATCTCTTCTGCCTCTAGTCCAGTATAGCGATGATATATAGTGGGAGAAGCCCATAAATGAAATGTCTGGGGCAGGAATTCATATTTAGGAGAATGAATGAAAAACTGAAATTTAAGAATAAATTATCAACGAATAAAACACTTGTTTGAAAAATTGATTATTAAACTGCAAAAGGGGAAGAGAGGAAAAGAATATGGTGTTGGCTAGTCAGAGAAAACTTCCAGAAATAGGAGGAGTTTGAATTAAAACAAAGATACAATGGGGATATCTGGGGAATAGCTGTGGACATGGCCCTTGGGCTAGTGTGAAAAATATCAGGGTCAAGAAAGGACATGTTTCACTTGGGGGGTCATACCGAGCAGAAAGCCTTGCCAGCTGGAAGGTTCTGTTAGAGACCTCCCTGTCTCAGCCTCCAGTTGAGAACAGGTGAGGTTGGACGTGGGACTCACCACTGGATCTTCCAGCACCTGGTCCAGAGCTTCCTCCTTCCCTGCTCTCGCTCTAGGAAGTCCACCTTGGGTCTCTTTGCTGGGTCTCTCCTAGAGATGTTCTCAGTGGGGTGGAGATGATGGGTTGGGATCTGGAAGGGGAAAGTAACTGAAGGGTGAGCAGGGAAGGGGAGTGGAGAAAGGTTATGCTAGTGAAGATGCAAATGTGAACAAAGCACCCACATGACTGTCTATGAACAAGTTGGTGAAAAGACAGTGGTTTCATTTTTGGGGCCATTGAGATTTCCATTTTTGAGAACGAAAAGAAGCTTTTGTCAGTTAGAAACCATTCATAGGTCCCTACTGAATAGTGACTTCTCTTTTAACAACCTCTGATGGAGAAGATACATCATATAGGCTATACTTTAAAGTAACATATGCATATAAGTGACAACAATAGACGTTTCTTCAGTCTGCAGACATTAACTGGAAGGATGTACAGTCCTAGATCCCTTTATTTCCTCCAGTGCTTCCCCAATTCTTTATCTATAGGCTGAGTTCCCTGGGCTAAGTATTATTTCTCTGAAGAGGTTCATTCATTCATTTAACAAACATTTTCTGAATACTTGCCAAGTGCAATGAGTTATTTTAAGGCTCAGGAAAGTTGTTATAAAAGAGGCAGAGACCCTCTCATGAAGAGACAGTTAATAAAGAGTAATACACAAATGTCTACAGTATTTCAACTGGTGTTGTATTGTGGAAAACAGGAATTACATAGGCCAAGAACCCTAAACAGAGAGGAGAGATGACTGTCTAGTGGTTTGGTACTAAATAGATACTTGAATCAGGCAGAATCCTCTACCTCTCAGCTAGAAGAGAGTGTGGTCAAGGGAACACTATTGCAAAACCCAGGTCTGGGTAACAGGAAGACGGGTATAGATCAAGCAGGATGGGAGAGACAGGGATGCAGGAGAGGGTGAAGCAGGGCAGGGTAGTGGTAGCTATTTCAGGTTGTGTCTTGCAGGCCACCATAAGCACACTGACTCTTAGCTTCAGTGAGATAGAAGCTATGAGAAGAGTTTGATCTGAATAGTGATATCATCTGACTATGTTTCTCAGGTGTCACCATGGCTGTTTGTGAACTGGATGTTAGGTAAGAGTGGAAACCGCAGACCAATTGTAGAAATCCAGGCTAGAGTTTCTCTAATGACTCTGATTTGTGGACTAGGATGAGGACTGAAAACTGGTGCTCACCAGGTAAGAAGAGGCTGTGGACATTTTTATAAGGAAGCGCTACATCAGAGTTGTAGTTTATGACATTTGTCTATTAGTAGTAGTAGTAGATGTGAAGAAAACCTGAGAATGGAGAGCTATCTTATGTGGCCATGTTAACAGTCTCATTGAGAGGCTATGGGGGCTGGACTGGGGAGACAGAGGGACATTGCAGAGCCTGAATTAGAAGAATAAAACACTTGTGGCCGGAGTGGTTCTGGCACCTGCCTAGCAAGCCCAAGGTCCTGGTTTGACCCCCAGTAACTACATACAACAATACCGGGCATGGTGACTCACACCCACCAGCAATCAGTACCACATACCATGATTCTGGACGTGGTGGCTCACACCAGTAATCCCAGCACTCAGGAGGCAGAAGCAGGAGAATTGCTGTGAGTCTGAGGTTTGTCTGGGGTACATAGTGAGCTCAGGGCCAGCCTGAACTACAAAGTGAGACCCTGTCTCAGAAAACAAACAAAACAACAAAAAACAAAACACAGAACAAAACAAGAAAACAAAAGAAAAATAAGACGCTCAAAGGAATATTGGGTAGGAGAGAGAGAAGGATCGAAACTAAATTTTTGAAATTTTAAGACCAGGAAAATTATGAGAAAGTCAGGGAGAGAATGAGTTTGGGGAAGTTGTTGTCTTTACTTTTCCATGTGATGATGTTGAAGTTCTGGATATTTATGGTGATGTCAAAGCTCACCTTTCAGTTCTTGCTCTCAGTGCTCTCTCAGTCATCCTTCCTTTGAGACTCCAGAGGGATCTGGTAAACATGACAGCTGTGGACCTGCAGGAAGTCTCACCCTGGGGGCTCAGCACCAGACCACCCTTTTCTTCCAAGTACATAGAAAGGAATGTTAATGGGAGAGACTGGAGGATTCCATGTCATGGAAAGTTAATTTACACCTGGAGGCAAGGGGATGTAATTTGAAAGCTATCAAGATAATTCCTCAAAGAAGACCCTTCATGAGTCATATCATAACAGGGGGCAAACTCAGAGCATGCCGTGGTACTATAGCAAGTGAGAGAAAAAGAAATAAAGAGGAATTTTCTGAGTTATGAAGGAGCAGTTTAGACAAAGGCCAGAAACAGGAAAGCTGGGAGGGTTGGAGGGGAGGTTGGGCGGGAGAGTGACAGGCACTGGGGTCACCAAAGGTGTACAGATTGTTTACAAGATGGATCAAAATTCCAAGAACATTGAAATGGGCAAAGTGGATTTTAGAATAGCAGGACTATCAAACTCTTTTCTAAGCATTTTGCTGGGCTGTGGTGGAAAACAGCCCACCCTCTCACTTCCACCTTCAAGGAGTGTGTCCTTGAAACTTCCATACAGATGTAGAAGTGCAGTTACGCTGTGACTTGCTACTATGAGATTAATGTTTTGGAAGAGATTTCCAACAAGGGATGTACTCCATGGAGAGTGAAGTTAAGGGGAAATGCATGGGAGATGGTACTGGAGAGTTCAGAAGGAGCAAGAAGTCTGAGGAAGTGACTTGGAGTGCAAAGTTCTTAAAGACTTATGACTTCTCATTAAATGCTGGATAGGGATTCTTTCCATTTTAACCCACATAATATTAATAAATGCCAACGGAAGGCAGATAATGGCTGTTTTGGGGGTATCAGGGAGTAAGTGGCATGTTTAGAGGAAGAAAAGAAATAGAGATACAGAATAATCTTCGAAGAGATGGAAGAAAATGGTTTCTTGTGGTTTGCAACAACTGCATGACTTTATGTCTGGATTGGTTAAAAGGACATCAAACATATTGATCTTTAAAAGGCTGTTCCATTCCATAACACAATACCCTCCCTGTCTTGTTTTTCTCCTTGGTTCAGTGGATGAAACTCAGAGCCTCACACAGCTAAGCAAGTGTTCTACCTATGAACTACACCCTCAAACCCCACTCTGTGCTTTTTTTCTTTTTCCTGGTAAGAATATAATCAGTAATAGTTATTACTTTTTAACTCGAGAATGTTAATTTTGTAGTTTGGGGGGATGAGATGGATGCAGGGCTTCTTTAACTCCCATGTAAATCTGATGACAAGTCTCCAAGTTAACCAAATTGTGTGGAAGTTGAAAGAAAATGTCAGCTATGTGCTTTCTCAGCAGAGAGCTATCCTTGTGTTCTCTGACACAATGTAATGATCAACCTAGTTGGTGTGTCTTCCAGAATTATCAGCCCATTCTTTGTGCAGTAATGAGCACACATGCATGTGTGTGTATGAGAGAGATATCTATATGAGATTATTAGGTCTCTTTAAATTTGTACGCTTTTATACCTGGGGTAAGTCATGAATAGGTAGTGTGGTTTTACCCCAACTGATTGTAGGAGAATCAGCCTTTCTTCTCAGTTATGCTCTTCTTTTTTTTCTAATTTCTGTTAACACAGAAAGGGGGGATTAATATAGAGCTGTTTGATCTTGAAAAAGAACTCTATATCACACAATGAATTGATATTTTAATTTTCTATGTCAGAGTGCAATCTATAGTGTGAATGATTTATTGATTCAGAAATATATAAAATCTTATGTACTTATTATGTAAATAGAGTTGTATATTTACTTGACCATATGTGTAATCATTGTAGGGCTCAGAGAAACCCAGGAAACATCAGTTGAACTAACCTGTATGTGCGTGTGGTGCTGGGGCTGGAACCCAACTTCTCATGCATGCTAAGTAGGAGCTATAACACTGACCTACACTCCCAGCCCTGGACTAAGCTTTAAGGTCATCAATTATTGTTTTAATTTTCTGTAAAATTCATATCACTACTGCAACTTTGCTTGAAAAAGAATGAGTTTCTTTTTTCAAGTTGTGTAATTTTAAATGACAATAGCTTGAATTTTGATCTATATACTTAGTGTAAAGAACTTCACATTTACCAAAAGGGTTATATGAAGGTAATGTTCTCACTATTACCCTAGTCTTCTATTCAGTTTATATTTTTAAATGTTAAGGGATTTCAAACACATAAAAAAGCATATTGCTTTAATAAAGAAATTCAGCAATTTGATTTATATATACAGTATATAGATTTAAGTTGTTCTGAGATTTATATTTAATCTAATGTGTATCCATAATTGCTTAGTTGTAGCAACATGGCTTTCATTTTGCATAACTAATAAGGGTAAGAGATGAGTCAGACTAATGATATTGCTTTATGTTTTTTTAGCATCTTTCATCTGCACATCACTAAATACTTTGTAAACATTAATTAAATATCATATCACAACATACCTTGGAGGAAAGGTTAGTATTATTATCCTTTCATGGTGAAAACACACAGAGGCTTAGGTAAGGCAAACATTAAATATACACAACTGAGTTATACACAGGTGCTATTCATGCTTCTTATGAGGCAAAGATGGAGAATCAGAGATGTAATTATTACAAAATACTCAAAGTTTATAAGACTGTGAGTTTCAGGAAATGCAGGACCTTTTGTGAAATTCATTTTGGAGATCAACTCTTAACTGAAGTTCCCAGTTAAAAGTGTGTATCACTCAGTACCCAAATTTATCTTTTTTCTGAACAGGAAAATCAGGTCAGGATTACTGCAACATGCTTGAACTTAATAATTTACATTAATCACATGACCTGGGTGCTCCAGCCCAGCCTCAACTCTAAGCTGATTAGCTTCTCCCATGAGTTGATTCAAGTTGTTCTTATTATGTAACAATTTTTGGTTTTGCAAGCCAAGTCACCATAACTATTATGTGTAATTTCAAAGCTTTGTTTCTGTGTGTACAAGTGAAATGGATATGAATAAGAATCAGGTAATTGGGGTAATTCACATAGTAAGCATATTAGTTATAAATATCACGAAATTACTCAGTGCAGATCAGAAATCAGCAAAATGGAATTTATTTTTCTTTCACACAGAAGTTGAAGAGAGACACCCAGGTCAATATGGCAGCTCCAAAGTGGCAGCCAGTGAGGACCCAGCCTCTTTTTCCTTTTTTTTCATCAACCATTGCATGTGGTTTTGATCCCCAAGGATGTCTTGTGGCTCAGGAGGGTCCCAAGTACTTTAGATGTCACACATGGAAGGAGGAACAAAAAGGTAGATTCCAGCTGCCTGTGTTAAAGATCTTTCTGTAAAGTTCCACTTAGCATTCATCAAACATCCAGAGCTACAGGAGTAGTTGATACTGCAGTTATTTAACTATCACTACCTGAGCTAAAACAAAAATTCTACTATTTAGGGACAAGAAAAGAATGATTACTGAGTGACTAGTGGTTCTTGACTATGGTAAGAAACCAAAATGGACAAATCAAGCTAACAACCAAACGAGTCTTCTTTGGAAAGTAATATTTGTTATTTAGCTTTTTGTCTGAAGTGAACTGGGAAACCGGTACATTTCTGCTGTGTTTCCTTCTCTGGGGGAGCCACCCATGGGTGTGTGTGTGAAACTCTGGCTAGAAAATCAGCACACCAGCAAGTCCACCCATAGAACTGTCTGGAAATCTTTTTTTACTGCATTTCTCCCCACCCTGCCTTTGGTCATGACTTTAAGTTGAGATCCTTGATGTGCCTGTAACCAGATCGGCCTGCTAGTGGAGCAGCTCTGAGACAGCATGATCTCCTCTTCCACATCAGACTACTCTAATCTGGAACACAGAAACACTTCCCTCCTGTGCAACCTTCTGTACCAGTTCTGTATGACTGTGTGTTACCTTTACACATCAGATTACTCATTTTGGAAGAAGCAGGAAGCATAGGTAGTGCTTATTTGCTAGAAAGGAGTATTCCATTGTTAAAAAGTATTTTTATTTTTGATTAACACATACTATTTACTTGTAGGGTAGAGTGTTATCATTTGTTACATATATACAATGTACAAAGATCCAGTCATGGCAATTAGGATTTCCACTCCCTTAATATTACCTTTTCTTGCATTGGTAATGTTCAAATTCTTCTGTAGTTGTTTTGAGTTATAGTTAGCTGTTGTAGACCACAGTTGTCCTATTGGTTGTATAATATTAGAACACTTTTTCTCCTATAATTGTTTTTAGGTACCTACAGTTCACCCTTCTGCTGTCTCTCACCCTCTCATCTGTCTGCCCTCTGGTAACCTCAGTTATACACTCTACTTTTTTTTTTTGAGACAGGGTCTTGCTTTGTATTTCAGGCTGACCCTGAGCTCACTGTGTAGCCCAGGCAAGCCTTGAACTCAGCAATCCTCCTGCCTCTGCCTCTGCCTCTGCCTCCCAAGTGCTCAGATTACAGGTGTGAGCCACCATGCCTGGGACTGTAGTATATGGTACAGATTGCTAGGGGGTATGAGTCATCACTCATGCTATTGTTGTATGTGGTTACCAGGGATTGAACCAGGGGCCTTGTGCTTGCTAGGCAGGCACCTGAACCACTGAACTAAATCTCCAGCCCCATATACACTCCACTTCTATGTGATTAACTTTTTAAATTTCCACAAATGAATGAGAACATATTGTATTCTGCACCTGGTTTATTTCACTTAATGTAATTTCCTCTGGTTCCATCCATGTGGCCACATTTTATCCTTTTATGCCTGAATAATATTTCATTATCAATGTACCACTTTCAAATCCATTCATCCATTGATGTATATCTTGGTTAATTTCATAACTTGGCTCTTGTGAATATTGCTGCAATAAACACAGGCATGAAGGTATTTCTTGGGAATAATGATTCATTTCCTTTGGAATATATACACCCAGTGACTGGGTTGGAAGATCACGTGGTAAATCTATTTTCAGACTGTTGAGAAACCTCTGTACTATTTCCTATAATGACTATACTAAATAATGTATAATAGTTCCCTTTCTCCACAGTCTTGCTAACATT